>JAUIRK010001029.1:600000-799289 GCA_030549495.1 Nectonema munidae
AGCTTTTAGCGTTATATAGCTTTATGGCTTAGATATATGTTTTGTGTGTACTTTTATAAGTTCAACTAAAGTAATAAACAATTCTCAGCGTTGCTTCAGATAAATTTGGATATTGAGGTTATTTTTTTGTCCAAAAGTCATTAAGGTTCAAGGATTCAAAAGCAACTGTGAAATAACTCAATTATAAACTCATCTTGATAACATTTGGCAACGTTTTAAATTTTTGCCTCAAATGGATTTTGAGTAATGTATGGGATGTTTGAAATTCGCTTCAAATTTTCTATCAAGTTCGTGGTAGAATAAAACTTCAGTTTGTTTTTCTTCAAGGATTAAGTTCAATTATATTTTTCTAGTAATAAATCATCTTCCATTTGAAAAGCGGATATTTTTTCTTCAGAACCAAAAATACAACATTTTCCCCTTCAATTAAAAGATTGTAGGTATTTAAAATTGTAAAAAAAAAATCAGCCAAATATGCGATTTTTGTCATTAAAAACTTATAGCTGTATTTTATTTTATAGTTTAGACTTTTTTTACTTTTATAATGACATTGATGGTCAAAGGGCTTATTAAACAAATTCAAAAAATATCTTATTTCTGCTTGAAACAAAGGACATAAAATTATGAAATAAGCTTGCATAAATTTTTTTTCCAATTTAACAGCTTCTAAGGTAGTATTACATAAAATGGACCTGCCGCATCAATCGGTTTGCGTGCATATACAATCGATTAAAAAGTGTAGGGAAACTCAACAGAACTTGAGAGCGGAACAAAAGCCCATATTTCGAAGGTTTGAGTGGATTGTAAACTTTAAAATTGATAGCAGTTTTTGATGGGTAGAGGGACTCATCATTTGTTAAAAAAAATACTATGTCTCATGTACTTACAACAATTAAGGTTAAAAATTCAAAAATTTCGCGAAAAGCAGCAAATCTATCTTTTATCCAGCTTTCAGCAACATAAGCTTTTGTTTAAAAAATAAAATCTTTTCATACTCATAACACTTGAAAAAGTGGACAGCCCAAATGTGACCAAAGAAAATTTTTTCTTAAAAAGTTCTGCCTTAAAATTCCTCTCAAATATGTCAATCCTATATCTGCACGCATTTCAGGCATATCAACAAGTTTAATGTGTTGACTGCGCGAATCTCTTGAATGCATTCTATCCTTATTTTCAATGTAAATGTTTGTAAATTTCAAAACATTTTCAATTATTACTTGGCTTAAAAACAACTCTAAGCAATCTTTAGGGGAATTTACGCTAACATTTTGTTTTAGTCCTGTCCCCCCTCTAATTATAATTTCCTTCGCCTGCCTTCCAATTCTATAGAAAGAGTTACCGTTGACCAAAGCAAATGCCTATCACTAAAACCCTCATTTTTTTCTTCTAAATATATCCTAAAAATACTCTCAAAATTTTCCTCCTGTGTTCTGTTTAAAGCAATATATCTAGACTCATCAAGTAGATCGTCAACACAATGAAATCTGGAAGAACTTGTCTCTTCAGTAAAAGTTCTTAGATCAAAATCATTAGAAAGCACCGACTTTTCTGGAGACTCATCTTCATCGGTGGAGCACAACTTTTTATACATGAAATCATCATCACTTTCACTTGTACGACATTCTGCGGTGCTTTGCTTCTCTAAACTTTGAAAAATATCAAAAATATTCTCTACGTCTTCTTTTGGAAAGAGCTTCTCTTCAGAAAGTTTCTTGGATTCACAACATCTTATAGGACGTCAGAAACAAAACCTAACCTAGCATGCCCTAAATAATGTATATCTTTCTTACACGCTATAACATGTATCAAATATTATTTATTAATAATATATAAGATATTGCATGCCTTCTAACGCTTCTATTTTGTAGCATATACCTTTTATAATCATATTCTTTTATTTAGGAACAAGCTACATTCCGTCGTGCCGGTTTTTTACCCTGGTTTTCTTCCTCTGAAGAATTCAAAGGTTTTTACGGTTAGGTATTCAAGGGGCTCTGGCGACCCGATTCTACGTGGTTAGTAATCAAGCTATCACTAGACATTAAGTTTGTTTTCCTAATTGGGAGCGTTCGCGTTAGGATAGTATCGATCACTCAGCTGTATTTATATATTTGTAACATAAATTCTTGTAAAATAATATATATAACAAGGTATAGCTATGCAGTAACAAGGGCCGGTAGGTTTTTAGTGGGATGGAAAGTCCAGGCATTCCGGGCGGGCCACGATATCCGAAAGGATGGGTGCGAACGTCACAAACAACTTAACCCTTTGAAGGCCAAAATTTTGAAGATGGCTCGTCTGCTTTCTTTTTCAATGGAATTTTATATATTCAAAGCAGACGATTCTTTTTTCTCGGGACACTGGTGTCCCACTAGTCCTCAAAGGGTTAACCCATTTAAGACCAAGCAAAGCAGACGATATCTAAAAAAAACGCAGACGATTTTTATTCAAAGTCATTGAAAAAAGCAGACGAAGATGAAATTACTTATGTTCCAAAATAGGAACATTGGTCGTAAATGGGTTAACTTAACTTAACTTAACACCGTTTGCTTCACAGTATCATCACTATGCGATAAACAAATCAGTCCCGATATATATGAAAAAAAATATTCGAGCATATTCCTCTCAAGGTCAGGCTCATTCTCTCAAATTCACAGCGTATGTGTACAAAATTCAGTTGCACAGCTGGATTATGTTTTGCACAGTTTTAGTAGCATGAATATCATTTTTCAGATCATGATATCGCGAAGTTGTTCATGGCGCGATATGTCATGGCTTCTATTTTAACTTCTAACTTTGGAAAAATTATAACGCAAATCAGTAATCGTTTCTGCTTTTTTGACGGTGGTTAGTGCGTTATTACAGTTGTTCACAACATTTATATGCAACAATAATTAACATACAATATTAGTATTATGGTATAAAAACTGAAAAAAAACTATAAACAAAAAGTTATTTCCCAATAAATGTAGAAAATTTAAGTACCAGTTAGTCTTGAAAAAGGTATGATTTCTGAAAAAAAAAATTTTATCAACTATTATGGTAACTAAAAGTGAAAAATTTAGATGATTGCTATAGTTTTACTGTAGCTTTTGAAAATTTGCTTTCTTTGAATTTTTGATATTCAAAAAACTGATTTAAAAATTAAGTAGATGGCGTTAATTTGATGAATAAAAATTTATCATCGATTTATTATATATTTTCTTGTTTCTTTTCAAACTAACAGAAAACTATAATTTGATACAAAACTACAAAAATCAGTCTTTTTGAACGTAAAAGAATAGAAAAAAATTTTCGACAAAAATGTCATAGAGTCCGTCATCCATGTTATAATTTATACGTCCGTCAAACGAGAGAACTTTTCGTGCCTAAGAAGGAGAGAAGATGAAAATTTTATTTGAAGTTATAAATGAGGCCAAAAAATTGCGAATATCGTGAAACGAGCGAGAATCCTGGATAATGAAAAGGCGATTAAACTCCTAGGATGATTAACCAATGAGGAGCAGCGTACAGAAAAAAATTGGACAAGGAAAAGTGAATGAACATATAATGTATATTTCCTATCTATCCTTTTCGATAAAAAATCGTAATCTTTTTTTAATTTAAAAGTATTTTTTATAAAATTTTCAAAACTTCATCTCAAACATGAAATTTTTGAGGATTTAAATGAAAGAGGAGTGTACATATCATGCAAATTAACTTCGGGTAATTGAAAAATCTTATTCTTGCCTAAGTACATTGAATGAGACATATGTATTCGCAATTTACTACTAAGCTTTGAAGCGGTACAGCACATTTCGTAGCCATTTTTTTTTAACATTTGGCTGTGAAATGTCTTGAACTTTCAGAAAAAGGGAATGAAAGTATAGAGATTTTTCTTCATCTCGATGGTGCCACTCACCATTTGAAGAACTTCTACGAAATTTTTTCACCTATCTCCCCTTTGACTTTCTTTTTATATTTCTTTAAAAATAAAAGGAAGCTCACTGTCAAGGTTATTCATTTTTTACTATTTATTTTTAACATTTGGCTTTTATTTTGATTAATCGCATTGACTGAGAATGATAAATTTTCATAGAGCCAAATTTCTTTGCCCCATATGTGGACTCGAATCGAGCTTACTGCTCAAAATTGTGGTAGACCTCCTTTACTAATTAGTGCGTCATTGTATGCGTGCAATTAGTAGGTAGAATACTTGATGGACAATGGCAAATTAGGAAGCATGGAATGGTTAAATGTGTAGGAAGGTTTTTGCGCCAAGCTAAGGATTATGAGTGCACGCACACGCTATGCTGTGTAGTGTGTGTGTACGGAAGTTTTTATGTAATCCTTCCTTTCCCATAGTGTCAAGCTAACACAAGAAGTACAAGCACACAACAGCAATGATTAGGGCAGTATATATTTCAGTTGTAATATTAATTGCAACATATACATACTCGTGTCTCCTCAATCTCTCCTCCTGGAAGACTGTGGCATGTCCATGAAAATAAAAATAAAATGGCATTTGATCAACCGATGTCACATGCATTACATTGTCTTAAGATCTTCCTCCCTAATCCAAGTGGAGAATTTGATAGGTAGGCTGTGTATGCTCGCTGCACGCTTCCATTCACTAAGGATGGGATTATGAGGCAATCAGTTAAATCCTCGAAACTGGACAGGCTTGTTTCCTCAGATATATAACGGTAATCATTTTAGCATAAAGCATCATTTTGATACCTGCTTCTCGCATTTACGTTAACATACCAGTACAAAAATTGCATCTCTGCCTAAGTGTTAAATATTACTTTTTTTAAAATGGTAAGTATACTCTATTCACTTCATTTCTTGCTTATAGGAGACAAAGGAGTTCAAGACATTTCGTACTTAAATTGGTCATTTCGTACTGAAGCGCTTAAATAAGCTGGGCATAAAACATCCAAAACTACTTACAAAAAATCTCTCGGGTACAAAAAGCCATTAGTACGAAATGTCCTTAACTAGAGATCAAGAAATTTCGAACCTAAATTGGTCCACTCGTACCTAGAAAAAAAACTGGGTACGAAAAGTGCAAAACTAGGTACAAAATTTGATAATATTCTTTCAACTAAATGACAGTTAAAATGCGAATCGGCTTAGCTTAGAAGATGCTCAAAGGCTAAAATGCGTGTTTTAATTTTTTTAGTTGGCGAATAACTTGACACTGTTGGTTGACATTGACTATCGCGCCCACTCTTCTTTGATTGGACGGTGCGGAGAACAAAGCAAAGCCATTAGCAAATTGTTCAATGTTTTAATCCATTTTCCAGATGTCAATAAGCGAGCCACTCTCTTTACTCAAAAAAGCAACATAGTAAGATTTTCCAAATTATTTTAATGCAAAAAGTTATATGCCTGAGTTGAGTTATTATTTTGGTTATAATTATTTTTTAAAATTCAGCTTTGATTGCCAAATGAATTTTACTTACATAAGGCATACCGTTAAGGTAGGGGTGTATCAAGGGATTCTGGCACCCCATGGCAAATGCCCTTTATGGAGCCCCTCACAAATAATAACATCAATTTCACAATAAGATCATCGTTATCATGCACTGTTATTGTATGTCGAATGATCATATATTACAATCTACATTGCAATCATCATACATATTTTTGCATATAAGCTTAGCAATTCTTACTTTTAGAAAATTATTGGAGGTGGGGGAAGGGCGTCCTTGCTGCTAGGGCAACATAGAACCTGGGAGTTTATCCCAGCTACATTACTCTTCTTGAAGTTACTTCACTTGTCTTGGTGGAAACCTTAGAAGAGGAATTTTTTACATCCCCAAGCCCCACCCCCTAAGGTTGTTGACTGGGTAATGAAATGGCGCCCCTATGTGTGGCGCCCGGGGTAATTGCCCCCACTGCCCTCCCCCTTGATACTTTTATTTCGCTAAATGCAAGGTTCGTAAAGTAAAGTTACTTTGATCGTCATTTTGTGTTAATGAAAAAGTAATAAAACAAATCCCTTTTCTTTTTTTCAAAATCTTATTTTTCACTTTTAATCTTTTTTCTTTCCTACCCACACTGGGCCCCGCGAAAACTAGGGCCGGCCCTGATGTACGGTATACTTAAATAGTTTCTTTGTTAATTACTTGTTAGCTATATATATGTTAAAAGATTATGCCTGAATTAGTACACATCTCGTCTTATCCTTCTACTACTGAACAACAAATTGCTATTAGACTACAATTTAAAATTTTAAGCCTTTTGAAAACAAATTTAGCGGTATTACGTTTTAGCGAACCAGGCGCCTAGGCTCGATATATTCACATTTCAAATCGGAAACAATTTTTTCTTTATATTATGCTTTATATGGAATATAATTAAATAAAAATAGAAAAAAAATATTTAAAACTCATTTATTTTAGAATAGATTCGTCTGGGTTTGCTAAAACGTCTTTTTTATATTGACATCTCTAAAAAAATTCAAATCCAAAATATTATTTCTTTAAATAGAATATATTTGAATAAAAATAGAAAAAAATTCAAACTCCTTTATTTTAGATTGTGTTCGCTAAAACGTCATACCCCAAAGAAAGAGGGTGTTTTAAAACGAACTATTCGCTTATAATTAAACCTTTATTTCATTAGTTTCCAATTCAAAAAGAAGAATAAACCTTAGATATACAAAGTGATAAATTTTAGGTAACAATAATTGGAGAAACCAAAAATGTGTTTTCAGCGTTAAGAGCAATACGCCTTCTTGAAATTGTTTCCATTGATATCTACATTACGAAAAAATTGGACAAGATAAGCATGGACAAAATCGTCAACCTGTTCCAAAAGGTAAAATTATGCGTATACTTTGTAATATATACATTTCCCAAAGCTGACAAATTTTCTATTCCACATTTACTCCGTGGGGCAGGGATGACGAACCTATAGCACGCGTGTCAAAGACGACGCAAGACCGTAATTCCTGGCACGCGAGTCATTGTATTTTATTTAAAAGTCTTTCCATTAATATTATATTTTATAAAAAAAAATATTTTAGTTAATTATAATTAATCGTAAATTTTGAGACCAATTAAATGCCAAATCGAATGTGTTTATTAATGTCTGAACTTGTTAAATATCTTAAGTTAATTTACGGTGTAACCCAGAACACCGAGTGAGTTTACGTTAACTCTGGCTTTGGAAAGTTCATAACATGTGGTAATGAATTCTCGTGAAACACTTGAAAGAATAAAATGTACACTAGAAGTGGTCAAACTACGTCCTGCGTACTACATATGGTCTTCCACAGATTCTTATGCTGCCCACTATAATATCGTGTTAAAATTCAAACAGTAAAACTCAATGAAATGCACTAAGAATGGAGGCAATTTACAAAGTACGCCTAATATCTGTAGGACAAAAAGCCTTGGGCTAATTGAGCGAAAGGCGCAGATTTGTATGAGGGCTTCTATGTATCAGGTCTGTCGACCACAAACATCCCATAATTGCTTAAATTTTGCACCGAATTATGGGTAGATGTCTTGCACTTGTTCTTCACAAATCATTAAATGACTAAACCACGTTTATGTGTTTAGAGCAGTGAACTAAGGTGCAAACCAAGAACAGTCAAAAGGAATTTTCTCTTGCTCAAGTTAACAATTCAGTACAATCACTTATCCAAGCTTAATGACAAACTGAATGAAACATTTTTCTATTTTCCACAGGTTTGCCAATTAAATATTTATCTACTTCTCTCTATTTGTGACATTTTCATTTCCTCACAGAGAAATGACATCTGTAAACCTTTTTTCTCAACCTTTTTCCATAAATCTCCACTGAGATTGTAAAAAATTTTAAAATGACCCACTATGAATTAAAAAAATACAGAACATTTTTAAAACTTTAATTGAATTTTTCATTCCATCTAAGTTTAATAAAATCTTTCTACAAATTTTCTTCTATAGATATTATATTGCGAGAAAATTTATTTATCTCTTTTTCTTTTTTGAGTTTAAACAAACCGTTAATTATAAAAAATATGTGATGTTCTAGCTGAAATTTATGATTAGAAAATTTTAACTATGATCTGAATTCTGACTACAATAAATTCTCATGTAAAAAGTAATCTTTCAAAAAATATTGAAAATTTGCTTTTACAATGTTGAAGTGTCTCCTAAAATTTTTTTGTAGTTGTGAGTGATTCAGACACGGTTGAGAAACTCTGAATTAGACCTTTTTTATAAGCAACTCTATTTTCTGGATCAAGCCTGAGGTTGCTAAGAGTGGAGGAAACTGAGCATGTTAGTAAACTCTAATCATAAATTTAAAGTATTTCCAAAGTTATTTCAATTAAAAGTTATGAATTCTTTTTCGATTGCTAGTAATTTTTTAATTTAAAAAACAGTAAAATGTACGTAAATTTGAATTATAAATTTTGTCTTATGATCTTCTGAGTAAAATTTTTTTCTACCAATTAAATTTGTAATTTTTGCGATATTTTTTGTTCTCCATATTTAATATTTGATTGAAAAATTGATAACAAAGTAATTAATTAAAATTTGAATAAAACTGTCCTCCTTTGTGTAAGAAATATTTACAAAAATATATTATTTCGAAAGTAAAAATCTATTTATATATGAGATAGATTTTTCTCTACGATGTTTTTTGTCTTCATTGTATATAACTGCATATGCATCAGCTTTGTTCATGGTGGTAGACTATTGATCATTTTTTAAACTTAAGTATAGAAATATCCATTTCAAATTTTTTCAAATTTCTTGCATAATCCTTCACTTGTAATCTTAGTTTAGATATAACAAAATAAAAAAGTTGCCTAAGAAAATAGGGTTGTTATAATATGGAACAAATTACTGATTTGTTCTTGTAATTACACGATTTACATCAAGTCATAATTTTAATAATAATTGTTAAAGGAAAAATAAAAATGGAAAAAATTTATCTATTTTTGGAAATTAATCAAGAAAATTTTGTCCTATTCGTTTACGAAAACAATTTAACTTTCGTTACAACACTCTAACCAATTAATGGGAAGAATCAACAGTTAAAAGAAGGTAACTTTACTTCTTTATTCAAGAAATTAAAAGCTTATAGTAGTGACAAAATTCTTTTATGATAATCTCAAATCTGTAGTCTAGATTTTGAGAATTATCTATATAGTTATAACTGCATTTGGATTAGGGTTTTTTTAAGAGAGATATAGTCTCACATAAAAATGTAATTATTACAAATTTTTCTAGCTTTGGTTTCTCTAGTGATGGTAATTAACCGTGTTTTCGTTGACACGTTATTCCGCGCCTAATATCTTACAAACGATCGATTCGTTATTAGTTAATCATTTGCATTTCCTCACAGAGAAATGACATCGGTAAACCTTTTTTTCCATATTTTATATGACTTGAAAATATTTGAATGCCATATTTGTAGCGGTTAGCTGATTTAAAAATGATTCTTCGTGCCGTTGAAGTTTCTTCCTAATATAAAATAAATATGCATCTTGTTTTATTAATAAATTACATCTTTTCGCTTCTAGCTTGAAATAAAAGGGATTGCTGAATTCTATTTTTCAAAGAACACGCTACAAGAAAATGAAGGATTTCAAGAAAGTGTGAACACAACAAATGAGATATACACGTTTGATCAAAAAAACTTCTTCATTTTCTTCTACGCTTGCGCCTTGAAAAATGTAAGTTGGTGCGAAATTTCGTTTTATTTTGTGAAAAACGTCATACCATTTTACTTTAAGTATCGCCATCAACTCTTTTGTTTCATTCCCTTTATCAATAAAGCGTATAAGAAAATTCAGCAAGAAAAATCTAGCATCGACCTTGTGAAGACAAGTTCAGAAAACTTTAACTTTCAAACAATTTCTTCGAATTATAGGGTAAGGGTTTACTTTATTGCTATTTAGTCATATAACCTACTCTAAAGAGTGTTTTGAGAGGCTTTCAAAAATAAATTGTTGATAAAAAAACCCTTAAAATCAGTTTGTAATTTTTATAGACCAAACTTTTATACCAGTTTGTCTTTATCACATTTATTTTAAGTTTTAAATATGACCTTCGATGCATATCCAGAAAAAGTGTTTGTAACTTTATATTTAGCCGTATTACATATGTTTATTAAAATGTAGATTTACTAAAATAATGAAGTATTTATATTTCGATTTAGTGGTCCATGGGAATTCTGACTGTATGATAAAGTGGTCCATTGAATTGCCAAATTTAAGACAAAAATTACAATAGAACTTTTAAAAATTTTTTGTTTACAACTTTTGTTAAAAATAATTTTGAGTCGCTTAATATCATTTGGATTTTATTATCAATGGATTTTATGTTAAAAACTTGATAGGATTTGAATAATTGAAAAAAAATTATTTAGAACAAATCATAAAAAGCCAAACAAGACACTTGTATGTATATATATATATATTTGTACTTTAGGTAGAGTTGTGTGTTCAAACAAACGAAGCCAGTGAAAATTTAGAGAAGCTGCAAAATATGTGCCACATTCTAGTCAACAGCAAATGAAAAAAAGGTGGAATAAAAGATGACAGCGCAATAATCCTTTTTTTCAAATTTTATCCAAAATAATATTTTAAAAAGACTCCATTTATTTTTTATCATTAAATTTTATAGTTAAAATAAATTTTTTAACTACGTTCTTGTTCTGTTATCCAAACTTATTTCTACAATGTGTTGTTTATTGCGTTTGGGTGCATAGAATGTATAAGCCAAATCATAAAGATGGTTAAGAGAAAAATTACAATAGAACTTGTAAGCAGAATAAAAAAGTGTGAAAGTTCCGTTATTTTTCAACAGAATACAAAATGTTAACATATTTGTACAATCTTATAGTAGAAACGGTTCCCTATTACTTGCACCATTGAACTTGCACCATCCTATGCTTCACCTTTGAATTTGCTGGATTTTACACTTGCACCCTTTTACCTTCACACAATTTTACACATATACTATTTGTTTACTATTTTACACTCATGTAAAAGATTTGATGAGACTTTGGTCCAAAATAGCATGATAAAATAAAATGGTAAAAATAGAATACATTTATTTCGTGAAAAAATCAAGATGATAAATGGCTTATGGCCTTCAAATAATCAATTTTGTTAACAAAATCGGGATATCTTTCAAAATGTGACTTTAACTTTTTAGCCAAATTCACATACTTACTTCTTGAGCTTTCGTTATCCCAATTGTTGCCTCGCTTATCTTCAATCGTGCTATATTCATATCAGACTTTAAACCTTCAAGAAGTTTCCATATTGTAGGATGAGGGGCTTGAAGATGACGCTGTAGAGCATTGTGAAAACCTTCACAACAGTTTGTAGTTTTGGGAATCAAATTAATAGATGAATTAAAATGATTCCACATAGAAGGTGAGCATTTTGGGTATCTCATTCTATTGCCGACGCGTTGTGCACGAACATAAGTTTTTTCAAAGTAAGATAACAAATTATTATAATCACTTCGATCAAGAAACTTTTCTGTCAACTGGTTAAAAATGTCTGCTAAATGATTCGAGGGTACAAAAGAAAATGAGGATAAGCATTTTACCATGTTTATTTCGGGGCTTTGTTTGTATTCCCTTTTTTTAGACCCAGTTCTTTAACTTTTCCCAACACAGAGTGTGTAAGATGGAAATAGCCACCATAAATACTTGTATTGGGTAATTTTTGCTGAAATGCTTTTATTGCAGCCATTTCGAAATCAACAATAATGCTTCTAGGATTGAAGGAAGGAAAAACATTTTATAAAATATCCAGCATTTTCACATATGTTTCTTTAGTTTTGTTTGGAAGCAAAAAATAAAGTATTGGATTAAAAACAAATTTAATTAATGTATGAAGTTCAAAAAAATTGAAGGACAAGCATTAATAAAAAGTGGATTTATCGATTTCTAATTTGTCTTCAAAGCTGTTGTTCAAGAGCGGTTTGTTTTGGGAGTCTATAGAATACTTCTTCACTGGCATTGTACAGACAGTCTGAAATAGCGCTTCGGTTAGAAAAATTTAAAAAACTAGTCATTCCATGCTTTAATTCATTCACTATTTTATACATTTCACTTCTGATTGGATAACCAGGGTGTGAGTGCTGAGTTGGTTCTTTAACTATGACATCTCCTTTAGAAATTATTGTGGCACAGCATTTAAACTTTTTTAAATTGTCGGCATCTCCAATGTTTTCTGTTATCGTTAAACGTTTTTCTAAACAGATATTCATGTCCATTGAGTATGAGAACATCTTTTCCTTTACTTGATTCCGAAAATTTAAGCATAAAAAAAGTATACAAGAGACAAATAAAGAAATTCTAAGATGGACGTTATGAAACGTCTTTTTATATATATAATATACAAAATCAATGAATGGTGTAACTGAAATAAAGTAAAATATGATTATCCCAAGGAAAAAAGAGAATTAATCCTTTTCAATCCTTTAATAAGTATGTTTTTCTCTCTACTTCTGTAATCATTCTAACTTTGTTTCCTTTCTGACAATTGTGTACTTATTTAATTCATTTCAATCAACAATGAAATTTTGAATCCTTTCCTGTATTACGCATAATAAATTGTTTTGTCATCTATAAAACTATTATGCCAAATCATAGTATTATACGAAGATTATTATGAAATGTAAGATAGTGCAAGTGAAACTTGGTGAAATGCAAGATGGCGCAAGTGTAAGACGGTGCATGTGTAAGATGGTGCAAGTGTATGCTGGTGCAAGTTTAATGGTGCACGTGAACGACTACCAGCATATGGGAGTTAGAATTACCCTTTTTAAACTTAAATAAGTCTTTTACTTCCTATCCCAAACTATGATTCACTGATCTTAAATGGAAGTGGAACTTTTCAAATTAAGGTACTCCTTTTTCCAGATCATTTTAAATATAAATAAAGTTTTTATAAAAATACAAAAATATTTATATCAATAAAGTTCTCTAGCCAAAAACTTTTACAAGGCATTTTGTGCCTTCTCATTTTGAGCGCAATTGTGCCTTCTCGATGAAAACACCTTATGGTATCTTTACCTTTAATAAGTAAACTATATAATTGAATTTTTCTAAAAATATAAAAATAAAATGGCAAATTAATTTAATTTTTTTTTTTTTTAATTAATTTATATTATTTTTTATATAATTTAATTCCAAAAAAAATAAAAACAATAATAATAAATATTCTTTATTGCGTTGTGGCGAAATTTTTTGCAAGCGATTGTATCTTCAACTGGGAAATTCATTAAAAGGGAAATTTATCAACAAATATTTTTTTGAATGTTTATAAATTTTTTTTTATAATTTATAACTTTTTTTTATCACAATAATTTTTAAAATAAATGTTTAAGTTATGTTTTTCTCTTTAACCCGTTAAATGCCCAGAGTCAACTAAAGTCGACTTTACAAAAATAAAATCGTATCTTCTGCTTTACATTAGATAATCGCTTGATTATTCTGGTCGTTAACGGGTTAAGACAAAAACATGTAATTGTTTGAAGATTATCACCAAAAAAAAGAAAATTCATCTTTTAACTTTTATTAGTAAAAGTTTTAAAATCTTTTGTATGCAATATTACAAAAGTTTTTGAAAATTAATTTGTTGTTGTTTTTACATTTGAGCGCGTTAGGGACATATACCACAGCTGTTTTTCTAAACTGTTCAAATGTGAAAAAAAATTGAGAAAAAGATTCAAATATGCGTTGTTTTATCGAAAAATGACAATTCTTAGAAAAAATGGTAATGTTTCACGTTAAAGAAATTTTATCCATTGCAATTTTCCCAAAATGGCAATTTCGTTTTGGTTCTATCCATTTTGTTTTTAACCCTTTGGCAGGGTACCTTTTTGGAGATAAAATAATTTGAGAAAAAATTCCCCCATCATCTTATTCAAATAAAACCCACGCCTTTTTAAAATTAAATATTAAAAAACTGGATAATGCCAGATTCAATCAATCCTCTGAAATTACGATTTGAAACCGATTGACAACGCAAAGGGTAAACTTAACACTATCAACATAGCCACTACATATTCCAATTCTTATCATTAGCTAAAAATCAAGCAAATCAAATTATAGATTTCAAATTTATTTTGATTATACATTATAAAATCAAAGCGCCATTATTCCTAACTCACTAAAAACACATATTTAAATAGCATCATTGAGTATAAGCCAAACATTGAGCCTATAAAACCAGTCAAGTAGAAAGATTTAGAGATTAATATAAAAGTGAAAAAAATATAAAAAATTTAAATAATTTTAGTTAAATATTTTAAATTAATTTGAAAATTGTGAAATATCATTTAGACTCTTTAACTAGGGAGCCTTTTATTTACATCACGATACTGAGGATATAAAATAAGGAAGTTGGGTACTAGTTTTTTTTACTGAAAAATAGAAATAAATTTTTTTTTAATTATAGTTCAGCGCAAATAGTATAACGCACAAAAATCAGCGTCAAAAAGTCCCTTTCCGATTTTTCATGACGGCAATTTTCCAACGGTGAATATTCCCACTGGCAATTTTCGGATCAGGATTTTACGTAATGCTTTACATATCACATAATAAAAAGCGTTTTTTTTTGGAAAAAAATATTATAAACGTTTTAAAATATGTACTAAAAACGTATAAAACTTATATTTATACACATTTTTCAATCGTAACAAATTTCGATCAAATTTTGATTGGCGATAAAATTGCTTGAAAAAAATTCAAATTTTAAATAAAAAATGCTTTTCATACGAAATCGATCATGGTGATTTCATTTCTTGACGCAGTTTTCGCTATTAAGGTGTTAAAATATGAGAAAATGTTTATTAATTTTGATGTTTATGTTTAAAAATTATCTCCAAAAATATCATTTATATTTTAAATAAAAATATTTTTTATATTAAAGTCACCCTGTTGATTTCATTTCTGGACTCATATTTCGAAATTAATTGGAACATATGTGTGAAACTGCTGATCTGTAACATATGACTGAGAATTATTTCAAAAATATTCTTTCATATTTTAAATAAAATATAATTTTGTGAGCTTTTAGCAAACCTGATATAGTTAGTGTAACGCCGAATTAACTATATACATATATTTTATATAACGATTTCAACCATAATGAAATGTAGTATTTATGTAAATATTTCAAAAATATTTTCAGAATCAAATTCAGCAAGATCGATTTACACCTTATGGATAACAGGGGCGCATATCCAGGAGAAACCCCCCGCCCCCCTCCCAATGTGTTTTTGTCAGACTCGCGTTAACAATTTTTTTCAACAAAGGTCACTTTTAATTTTTATCAGTGCGTTTATTACATTTGAAAACTATCATTTTTTCAGGTCAAGAAATTTTTTCCCATTAGCTATTTGTTAATGAATATTTTGACTAGCTATTTAGTTTAAAAGCAAAAATACTCTATTTGTTTACTATTTGACCAGAGATATTCTTTATAATGTTCGATTGCTAAATTTTGTAAGTAACACTATACATAATTAAATCATTTTTTACGAAAATTGTTGATTATTATAATAAAAACATAATATCGAAACAAAATGTTTCAGTTGTTAAAAATGTACTTTATCTATTTATGACAGCTGTCAGAATTTTATCTGTAGAGTGAGACAGAAATAGTCAAAAAAACGCAATGATTTTCTTGTTTTCATGTACTATGATTTTTGTTAGTTTAAATGGTTTTTTATGATTTTGTGTTCTTAACTTAAATAATTTTATGAAAAGTGAATAAACTACCGTTTTTTGTATACTATGATTCCTTATAAATGTAAAAAATATAAGCGTTACCAAATCACCCTATAGGGGTTAGCTACTTCAACGTTGGCTTTTGCTGCTTATAAAAACTTGAAAATATCAAATAAACTATCTCATTTTTTATCCTTCTATTATTTTGAAATTATTCTGAGAACAGACGGTACCATTTTAAAATTTTTCAATTTTGAGTAAAAGGTAGGTGAAGGTACCGTGGGTGTGTTTTCATAGACAATGCACTGATCTACCGCTTATGTCAAACTATGAACCCAGCTATCGATGAGTAATTGAACCCAGAGGCTTCCGTGCTGAGTCCATCATCTCAACCAACCGGCCATGCCACCCATAGAGTAGGCTGTAGTGGATACGTCAAATTAAGTTTCAAAAAACTTAAGTTATGCTGTAAAAATTTTCAGTTTTTGTTGAAGTTCTATAACTTTTTCTGATAGACTTTTTTTCCTTAAAAGTTATTATAAAAAGCAATCATTGTAAAAGGTTAAAAGTTGTTATTTTAAGAACAAGTTAACCCATCGTTCTTTGGTTTGCCGCCCTGTTGTGAATCATACATGCTTTCCATCCATTTTTAAACAGTCTTTTTTATTCCACCTTACCATGTTTTTATCAATCTCTTGACATTTTGGAACAGTTCTTGATAAGATTTTTAATTCTTCCTTAAATTTGATATAAAAAGAGATCTTTTCTATTGGAAGATTTTTTTTCGATTTAAACCAAATACCATTAAAATTTTTAACATATTTTTGTAAGTCTTATTTTTGGAATTTTTGATATAGCAAATAATTATGCGCTATCTTTAAATTTCTCACATTATTTTTTTTAATTATTTTTTTAAGAAGATGACATCAACGGTTTCTTTTAAAGATGTCAAAAAATTAATTAATTAAATTAATTTGTTTGAAATTTTTTGTTGAGAAAAAATTAAGTAAAGTGTACAAATATAAAATAAAATTTTAGATGGCCTAAAATCAAAATAAGTAAAATAAATTAAAAAAATATAAGCCCAAAATTTTATGAAATTTGAAGAAAAAAAATCAAGCAAAAAAATAAAATTTAAAAAAGTTGTGGATTAGCCTATTAACAAATTCTTAAAACAAATTTTCCAAAAACAAATTAAAATGATTATAAAATTAAAAATTTTCTAAGCAAAAATTTAAAGATATTTATGCTCAACCCTAACCCACGAGGTTCCAACTTGCAAAAATAAATCATTTGCCAATTAATAATAATTACCGATTGATCGGTATTCGACTAAAGTTCATATCGGTCTATCTCTAGTTTCATGCATATTTTTATTTAAGTGTCCACAATTCTAAACAAACAACTTTGTTAATTTACATCAGGGGGCACATTCAGGGGTGGGGCAAAAAGCCGTCCTTTCAAAACAATTGCTTGAATATTTGGTCTCCCGTGGTATTTCCAGACCAGTAATTTTGAAAATTGCAAACCCCCTCCTCCCCGCCAATAATTTTGAGGATGTGCCCCTGATGGATAAGTATATTTAAAAATATCAAGAATGCTTGGCATTAAGTCACAAGCGAAAGCTAATTTACACACAAGTGAAATTTTCGCGATCAATTATTTAGTGGGTTTCACGAGAGAATTTTGTAAAATAATTACTATTTTAAGAAAAGAAGAGGAGGGGTAGGCGAAAAGGCCCTCCTCTGTCAGCGAGGAACCAAAATAGCCAGTAACAAATAGGATTAAAAGGTCGAAAAGATATGTAATGCCCACATCACCCCAACCAAAAGTTGAGAGTAAAATGTAAGAAAAAAGATTCATTCAAAAGGAAAATGTAAACATGATTAAAAAAGGAATGCAAGGAAGATCATGATGAAAAAAATAAACGCTTAAAATTTTTTAATTTCCACGAATACAATAGGAATTAATGTCTTCTCAAAAGACTAGACCAAAAATCCAGAAAAAAAGATTTAAAAAATGCTTCAAAACTATGACAATATTTTATTTTTAGAGAAATCAATCAATAATAAAAGTAAAAAAATAAAACAACGAAATATATTAAGGGAATTGAAATACAGAAAAATCAATAAGTTAAGTAAAACGCATAAAAGAGACACACTCAATAAACAATATTCATACAAATGGATGTAGGTCAATATCCCTGTTATTGGAATTCTCATTGACACTACTTGACAAATCCGGCGACGTTGTGGATAATGACACATCTTTGCAAAACATTGGATCGAGAGATTGTAGAGTATCTGAATTCTGTTCCTGAAAATAGTGAAGTTCTTAAATAACATTAAGCAGATGTACATTTTATAGTAGATATAACATCTTATATCAACTTAATCTTAAACCACAAAGAAATAAAATAAAAATAGGAAGAATAAGGGTTATGCTGCTGATATTTAAGAAAAGCATCTTTATATCCATTCCAAATTTGTCTCAAAACCTCCATCAATAAAAATGTAAAGACACTAGTTTTAAGAATAAGAAAAACATTTCTTCAAAAATTTTACGAAATTAATTTTTTTAGTTATTTTTGACATCTCCAGAATTTATAACAAACTTTCTTAATCAATGTCAAGGAAATAACCTTTCATCCATTTGGTAGGTTAACTCTTTCTAGCTCAACGGAACTCCGGTGTCCCATAAAATAAAAATCGACTGTCTAAAGTTATATAAAAACTGATTGAAAAAGATAAGCAGACAATTAGTTGTCAAAAGCCTGAATCCCAGAGAGCAAACAGTTACTCCAATTTACGCTTAATTATTTGTTGGTGCTATGAAAGTAAAACAAAATTTCTACACTTTCCTTATGATCACTTCTTAGAAAAGGAAATATTCCCTCGGTCTCAAATAAACATTACTTTTATTTGACTGACGGATAACGCTAATGAGAAGCATAATCATAATGAGGGCGCCAACAAAGACAAAAATTAGACGGAGATATGTACAAATGTAGCATACAAAAAAATTTTCTTCTGAAAACTTCAAAATAGATCAATTTACCAATAGATACCTAGGTATAAAAGAATAATAATAATTTAATAAAAGAATATGGACCTAAGTTTTGCAAGTAATCTAACAATCATTGTAATTTTAAATGACCATTAAGGCGTGAGTAAGGTTGGTTATATATTGGGTTTCGATAACTCAATGAATTGAGTTGATCCCGCATCAAGTATACTTTCTTCATAGTTCAAAAGATACAAGCGGCGCAATTGTGCCTTCTCGATGAAAACACCCTACGGTACCTTTACCATGCAGATACCAAAAATTGAAGCAGACTATTTTAAAGTAAATATACTATATTTTTTATAGAAAAAAGTAATAACATTTTTTAAAATTTTTATAATTAAGCCATTTTGTTTGGCCATAACTTACTTCAATGACTTCAGTAATCTATCGCTACAAATTTTAAAAGCTTTTTCATATATTATTATAAATACTTAACCCTTAAAAACTTAGTTCTTTAAATAAAAATGATTGCCAAATACTGAAGTATTACAGTTCAATCAAATCTTATTTTTTTTTGCTAAATTTACTTTTGTTTTAAATCTTTGGAATTTTTCTTTAATAAACCAATTGTATTTAGTCATATTAATATATAACTGAAGATACTAAAGCTAATAGAAACTGCTAAGCTGGGGTATTAAGTCTTTATTAAGTCGAGATATTTCTTAAGATTTTCTTACTGGATTCGCAAAATAATTCTCAATTTTTAATTACAGTAGTAGTAGTAGTGATTCAAATAAAGTTCCTTCTCAAATTAAATCCACTTATTCTTATGTAGACCATAAAGGCCTGCAATCTAAAAAGTCTATTAACTTTAATCCTTCCTATGTTTTTCAATGATGCCAAAGATAGTATTTCGTCTTTTGAATCTAAATTGAAACCTGATGTCAATAAACTTTGGATCAAAACCTTGTTAATAAACTTCAAATAACTCTCCAATTCTAGAAACTTCGGGTTAGATAATCTAAATCATCTTAAACCAGTTCTTGACCTAAATGCTCTTAAATTTGAAAACGTTCAACTTAGATCTCCTTATTTTTGTCTAAAAGGAATAAGCTCCTAGTGTGAATTTTGAAATTTTAAAAGATCATACTTGTAATAAAAATAATATAAAATCGCAAGTTCTAAACCTATTCAAATTTTCAGTCAAATCGAATTCATATTATAATGTCGGTTTTAAGTACATAGTGTTGTAAAATCTATTTATTCTAATAAATATATTTATATCGATTCTTTTGCCTTTCATCTTGATCTCCTCGTTCTTTTATTAAAGTCTGCTATAATTGATTATATTTGTATAGGCATTGTGGATTGTCGCACTTGTCTAACAGTTGCAAGAACAAAGATTTGCTTTTTTGCCATCGATGTTCCGATAAAGACTTGGATCATTCCCATGTTTGCAATTCTAAGGCCTGCTTATCTTTGCAAGATGAGAAAACAAACACGATATGACTTAATGAATTTTTTTCTTTTGAACCAAATCGAAGACAGTTCTCCTTTTCTTGCAATTCTTTTTTTATCTTGGATCAGATAAAAGTATTGATTTATTTGAAAGACTTCCAAGTGATTGCCAATCCTTATATTCAAAATTTGAGGACTAATGTTGTGTATTAAATAGAATTCTTCTTCTTTGCCTACGCCTTTTCCCCAAGTAGGGGATCGGTAGCCATGATCCGTTGTCTCCATTTCCATCAAAACGGTGCCTGGTCAAAACGGCCAAAAACCAAAACGGCCAAAACCAAAACGGCCAAAAACCAAAACAGCCAAAACCAAAACGGCCAAAAACCAAAATGGCCAAAACCAAAACGGCCAAAAACCAAAACGGCTAAAACCAAAACGGCAAAAAAACCAAAACGGCCAAAAACAAAAACGGCCAAAACCAAAACGGCGAAAAACCAAAACGGCTAAAACCAAAACGGCAAAAAAACCAAAACGGCCAAAACCAAAACGGCCAAAAACCAAAACGGCTAAAACCAAAACGGCAAAAAAACCAAAACGGCCAAAAACCAAAACAGCCAAAACCAAAACGGCCAAAAACCAAAATGGCCAAAACCAAAACGGCCAAAAACCAAAACGGCTAAAACCAAAACGGCAAAAAACCAAAACGGCCAAAAACAAAAACGGCCAAAACCAAAACGGCCAAAAACCAAAACGGCCAAAACCAAAACGGCCAAAAACCAAAACGGCTAAAACCAAAACGGCAAAAAAACCAAAACGGCCAAAAACCAAAACAGCCAAAACCAAAACGGCCAAAAACCAAAATGGCCAAAACCAAAACGGCCAAAAACCAAAACGGCTAAAACCAAAGCGGCAAAAAAACCAAAACGGCCAAAAACAAAAACGGCCAAAACCAAAAACGGCCAAAAACCAAAACAGCCAAAACCAAAACGGCCAAAAACCAAAATGGCCAAAACCAAAACGGCCAAAAACCAAAACGGCTAAAACCAAAACGGCAAAAAAACCAAAACGGCCAAAAACAAAAACGGCCAAAACCAAAACGGCCAAAAACCAAAACGGCTAAAACCAAAACGGCAAAAAAACCAAAACGGCCAAAACCAAAAAGACCAAAAATCAAAAATTTAATACAAAAAGTTGAATCAAGTCAAATAGTTTGATTTCGGGCAAATAAGGATAAATTTCAATTAAATTTCCTGATCCAATTTTAGTCAAATGTCATTTTTTTTTAATCAAATTCACTCAAATCTGGTGTTTATACGAGCCCCAACCCAAACACCTTAATATTTCCGTCAAATGCTAACATTTAGTCACTGTTAAATTCAAATACATAACTCTGGACGTCTTAAAATACTTGGCGTTTTTTCAATTCAATATGAAGCATTTAAGTCTGTATCTCAAAATAAAAAATTTGATAAAAAATAGAAAAATACAAGTGCTGAAAATCAAAGCTTTTAAAAAAAATCAAAGTAGCAATTTTTTTGTCAGTATCTTAACAAGAAAAGTTATCAGCACATATTGTGTAAATTTTAGTTTAGAAAAAAGAGAGTCCTGTACATTGATTTGCCTATCATTTTATCCAAAATACCTTGACATATCAAAAAATTTATTGTTTGGTAACTATTACAATCATTAGAAGTTGTAAAATTTGTTTGCTTTGTTATTTAAAAGTTGTGTTGTTTAGATGTTAACTTTCATTATCAGCTATGCAATTCACTAAAGTAGAAGTGAAAAAGTGCTATTGCTTTTGAGTTAATCTTTGTTTCGATGAATGTAACGATATCATTGTTCACGATTCCACGAGGACACTCCTCGATGAAGATTTTGATTGATCATCACAACGCTCGCTATATATTCAAGATTGTGTTGTGCGCAGCCATATGGTGGACAAGATATAATTCGTTTCCAGACAAATTCTTTTTGAATTTTTTGAAATATACAACAGCTGAAGCTCATATATGACATGAGATTAGGAAATGCACGATAGTTTGCTTTAATGTCCATTTATAAGCACTGAAAGATCACCTCTCTTTCAACCTCTTCAGTCAACTCATTCTTCCGTTCTCTATTTTCCTCCATGGTATGAAGTGCACAATACGCCAGTGCAGAAAATGTGGTACTCATTTCACTGAAGCTCATACGTGTGTTGGTAAAGATGATCCTTGCTTATAAAAACTTCAAATTTTCATTTATTATTTTTCAAAAAGTATAGAGTTAGCAATATTTTTATTATAACTTATATTATGAAAACATTAAATTTTCATTTTTCAGTGCGAAACTACGCATTTTTTATAATAATCTTTTTTCAACAAGATGCTCTCTGTTAATTTTTACCTTTCATAAACTATACTTTCAAGGTTTCCTCTACTGTTTAAAGTACCTTAAATAAGCTTATAATTATGAATTTCACTTTTTAAATTTTTTATTTTAAAAACATTTTTCTTATGTTTCTTAAGAATTTCATCGAAATTTTGTTGTTATTCAAACAGTTTTCTTCTAACTAACGTTAAAGTTGCAAACTTGGTAAGTTAGGCTTCTGCTTCCTATTATTGAGCAATACAATATTATTGGAAAACCAACGTCGAATAAAAGAAGTCTAGTATAAATATTAGACAAGAGCGAAGAAAATTACACATGTAAAAAACAAGGTTACACATCTCCAGATATCCTTAATAAAAAGTTGGTACTTGTAATCTACCACCCTTTTAGTCCAAAGCACAGTGTTAACTGCATAAACTAGACCCCTGCCTTATATGCCATCAAATTTCATGAAAAAGTCAATACAGTTATCATACTGACTCACTGATCATTGAAACGCTTGATCATTCTTTTGTTTTATTGTTATAGTGACAAATAAACTTCTATAATTCTTAAGACTTATATTATTAAGCTTAGTCGAGTTAAATGTTTATTTAATCCAATTAAGAGCAATAAATATTTGTTCATTCAGGACAAAGAACAAGCTACAATGAAAGTTATACCGAAAGTAATGAAGTTTTTGAAGATGGATCAACATCTAATACACTTATAACAAGTAAAAATTATTGATTTTCGAATTTTTTATAGAAATCTTTAATTTTTCTTAGCTGATGAGTTCAATTATGCGATTTTATTGGAAAAGAGCTTGGACGATTCTCTACCCGCTGAAATCTTTTCAGAAGAAGTTGTTCGTGAATATGAAGTTATAGAAGAAGGGTCACAAAAAGCTAAAAGCGTTTTGCTTCACCAAAGAAAGTAAGAAATTATAAATTGTCGATACTTTTATGTATCTTTTCTTTTAAGGTTTTCTTTCACTGTAAAGCACCGAACTTGTGATTAGACATATTGGAGATGTTGCAAAAGAACGTGTAAAGCTTCAATCATTTAGGAGGGCATTAACTTTAAAAATGGAAGGTATCATCATAACCATGATCAAGTAGAAGTTAGCTTGAAAGATAATGTCATGTTGAGAAAGAATGTGAAAAGTATCGGCTCAGAAAACGTAAGGATACATTAAAACATTATTATTATTAGAATTAAATTTATTTTTTTTAGATTTTTAAATCTGCTTCTATCATTGTTTATGATGAAATGTTAAAAGTTAAAAATACGCCTAGTTTACCGGATCCAAACCAGCTAGTAAGAGTTGTGAACAGGAAAAGAGAAAAGCTAAGACCCCAACATCCAAACTCTCTGGATTTTATTTTAGAAGAAAGCCATATACCATCTAACTTTCTAATTTCTGATTTGAGACACCGAGATGAACGCCACCTGTTATTTGCAACTTCAACACAATTAACTTTGCTTGCAGAAGCAAAAACTTGGTAAAAAAGCAACTTTTCATTCAACTTCCTATATATTATGAGTTTCAGGTATGTTGATGGGACTTTTAAATTAATCAAAAAGCCGTTTGTTTAGTTGTTCTCGTTCCACACTTTTCTTCGATCTGATGATTGCGCAAAACAGCTACCTTTATTTTTTGTTTTAATGAGCTCAAGAAGAGAAGACGATTATGATATCATATTTCAAAAAGTAATTTAAAATTTTTTTATTTAGTTCAAAAAATAAGGTACACTTTTTAAAATGTCAATCGGATTTTTATCTAAAGGTATTTTTTTAACTTTTCAATTATATTTAAGTTGAAGAGTTTGTTATCAAAAAATATAAAACTATTCTTGTCAAATATCTGGATGTTACTTTCATTGGTGTCAAGCTGTATGGAGAAAGGTTAGTTTATCCATCTATATTTTTTTATGTTTTTGATCTTTTCATTTTAAGGTCCAAGAAGTTGGATTAACCGATGCTTTCAACTATGATAGAGGAACATATAAGTTTATCAAAAATTTTTTAGCCTTACCTCTTTTACCTGTACAATATATCAAGTAGAAAATACTTTTCATTAACAAACCAGTTTATTCTTCAGCTTCATTTTTTAAGATGTTTATTTGAAGAAATGAAATCTAATGCCTCTTTAGAAAAAATCCATGAGCTGTGCTTTTACATTGAAAACACTTGGATGATGGATAACATCTGGGGGCCTGGTGATTGGTGTGTTTTTAATCAGCCCATTAGAACAAACAATGATGTTGAAGGGTGGCACAATCGCTTCAATAATAAAAAAAACTACAAAGAATCTTTATGATGTTATAAGAAGAATTCACGAAGAAGCCATGCTTTTATCTTTACAGGTTAGTTATATATATTTAAAGTAAAAGTATAACTAAAATTGAAATTTATTTCACAGATTCGACTGATTTCGGATAGAAAGTTGCAAAGAATTCAAAGAAAGTCTTACCAAAAACATCAAAAAAAAGTGATGGAATTATGGCAAAAATATACGGAAGATTCTTTGAATATTAGAAGTCTTCATAAAAGACTTTCTTTAACTCAAAAAATTCCTGTAGTACGAAAATAACTACAATATTTTTTTCTTTATATATACTACATTTTCAATAAATTGTTTCAACATATTTAAAAAACTTTTATTTAATTTTTACTATTTTGAAATGAAACTCATTTTTTGGAAATTTTTTGGTCTCCAAGTTTATTATATATTTTTATTAAAATTTCATTAAGTCAAGTGAAACTATATAATTATTTGAAGTTTCTATAATTGGGATCTATAAGTAGTTATTAAATGTTTTTTAATGTGTACCAGTGTCTCTATGTTTTAAATTGTTTGTATAATTAATTATGTTTGTTGGAGTAAAAAATTGATTAAAACTAAATTTTGAGTTTTCATTGTTTTTATGTATTTTGTTCATTAAAGATCTTGAATATATAGCGAGCGTTGTGATGATCAATCAAAATCTTCATCGAGGAGTGTCCTCGTGGAATCGTGAACAATGATATCGTTACATTCATCGAAACAAAGATTAACTCAAAAGCAATAGAACTTTTTCACTTCTACTTTAGTGAATTGCATAGCTGATAATGAAAGTTAACATCTAAACAACACAACTTTTAAATAGCAAAGCAAACAAATTTTACAACTTCTAATGATTGTAATAGTTACCAAACAATAAATTTTTTGATATGTCAACGTATTTTGGATAAAAGGATAGGCAAATCAATGTACAGGACTCTCTTTTTTCTAAACTAAAATTTACACAATATGTGCTGATAACTTTTCTTGTTAAGATACTGACAAAAAAATTGCTACTTTGATTTTTTTAAAAGCTTTGATTTTGAGCACTTGTATTTTTCTATTTTTTATCAAACTTTTTATTTTGAGATACAGACTTAAATGCTTCATATTGAATTGAAAAAACGCCAAGTATTTTAAGACGTCCAGAGTTATGTGTTTGAATTTAACAGTGACTAAATGTTAGCATTTGACGGAAATGTTAAGGTGTTTGGGTTGGGGCTCGTATAAACACCAGATTTGAGTGAATTTGATAAAAAAAAAATGACATTTGACTAAAATTGGATCAGGAAATTTAATTGAAATTTATCCTTATTTGCCCGAAATCAAACTATTTGACTTGATTCAACTTTTTGTATTAAATTTTTGGTTTTTGGTCTTTTTGGTTTTGGCCGTTTTGGTTTTAGCCGTTTTGGTTTTTGGCCATTTTGGTTTTGGCCGTTTTTGTTTTTGGCCGTTTTGGTTTTTTTGCCGTTTTGGTTTTAGCCGTTTTGGTTTTTGGCCGTTTTGGTTTTGGCCATTTTGGTTTTCGGCCGTTTTGGTTTTGGCTGTTTTGGTTTTTGGCCGTTTTGGTTTTGGCCGTTTTGGTTTTGGCCGTTTTGGTTTTAGCCGTTTTGGTTTTTGGCCGTTTTGACCAGGAACCCTCAACTCCCTTGAAATATATACATTTATACACTTTCTATTAGCCCAATGCGCTTGGAATCAAATTAGTCAAAATGTATTGGCGGCCGGGCTGATAAATTTAGGACAAAGTTAACAAAAATATATAATATATCATTCAAAAAGTCTAAGAAGTGATAAATTTAGCAGCCCGCTATGGCAAAGGTATAGAAAAAAAGTTACGTGGTTTTTCTTTGAAAAAAATAGAGTTTGGATATGTGTGTCGTCAACGGGAATGAGTGAAATTGAGCCATCACTATTCGATAATACACGAAAATGGTGGAAGATGGGATCGTTGTAGCTCCTGTGGTCAACGATACAGATGATGATGCAGGAAATATTCTAGGCAGTATAAGGGATTCGTTGTTAGAAGGAATAAGATGGCAGGGCATGACTTCACAACTTTCATCATATTTAAATGAGGGGGGCAAGAACTTCACATCACAAGGTGCTACAATTAAAAAAATTCTCATTATACACACGGTAATTTAAACATAAAGGCAGATCACTGAATTAAAAAAGGAGTAATCTTGTTAACCCATTATATCCTAGTGTCCACATATGTGTACATGAAAAAAACATTAAAATTTAGCCTTCAAAAAAATTGAAAACAGTTTTTAATGTTTTTCTAATTTTTATTCTGTTCCTTCACTATCACAAAAAGAAAAAAAATTAATATAATACTTGGTTTTATGTTACTCTTAGTCTGAAAATTTTTTTAAAGTTTTTATCTTTAAATAGTTGCTGAAATGCTTAGATAAAATGAAAGGTTTTCAAAAATATTTTTTCCTTTTTTTTAGTATTTGTGTTGAGCTAAAAAGCTAAGAGCTATAACACGATATAATGCGCAATTAATTTAAGCATTAAAGTTTCTCTCATTCACTCTAAAGAAAAATTAATTGTTCACAAATGGTGTGCACAACTCAATGATATACATCAGTTGATTGATGATTCAATGTGTGTTGTCTTTTATAAAACTTTATTGATTTTTTTGTAGCTTGCTGCTCTTGATTTTAATACCAAGTTGTTAGTAATATTATGTATTGTAAAGGTGATTTGGTTAGTGCAAAAGCTTTTCTTTTTGATGACATGAAAGTTCCTTTGAAAGAAAGATGGAGTCATCGTTTTGGAAAGTCTCACAATTCTGCTAAAGTGTATGGAATAGTAAAAGAAGTCAACGCTTATGGTGTTCATGTCCTGGGAAGATGGAGATGACTCAATAATCCAGGCAAAAAAAGTCGAAAAAGAAAATGATGAGGCCTCTTTATATGAGAAAGGGGGACCTGCGATTAAGAAATCCCAAACGAAACCACGACACTTACCTCATGGGTGGTTATGGAAATTGTGTCGATTTTTTTTTAATTTTTATTATTTATATCTGAAATTTTCATACCTAAGAATTACGGGGGTACCAATGATCTTTACAGGATCTAGAATCACAGTACCATTGATTTTTAACTGGGCCTATTATCACAGTACCAATGATCTTTAACTGGACCTAGAATCACAGTACCAATGTTCTTTAACTGGACCTAGGATCAGAGGGACCTAGAATCCTACATCTCGAGAGAAACAGGCGTATCTTAGTATAAAATAAAAGGTTTAAATGGATTGAAGTCGCAGGTCTGGAATACGTTTGGTATCGTGGTAAATGAAAAAACACTGATTTGGATATTGCCGCTTGTAAAGTATGCTTACAAGCTTTCGCTTTTTGTGAAAGAAAAACAGGTACTTCTATTCTTAGGAGACACAAGTGCAAAATTAAAGAAGATTATCATTGTTAGGAGAACTTTTAAAATAATATACACAATTCGAAATAATAATACTTACAATGACGCACGATTCATTAACGGAACATTGTCATGAGAAGATTCGGATTATTCTCATTATAAGCGTAACTTAACAGATTTTTTTAATTGAGCGAACACTTCACTCCAAGTGTTCAAAGTGCTAATTACACTTTCGCAGCAACAATGAGTAAGTGTAGTACACGCAGGGCGGTGGAGGCGGAGGTATTTTAGATGCCTGGAGTCGGAGTCGTGAAAAATTCTGACTCCGACTCCTGATATAATATTTTCGTTTTGACTTTTTATATCAAAAATATAAAAAGGTTCAATCTTGAAAAAAGTAAAGATTCATTTGTGATTTATAATTGGAGCAAATAGACATAGAGTAAACAGGGGCACACATCCTCAAAATTATTGGGGGGTGGGGGGAAATTTTTTTCTTGCAATTTTCAAAATTAGTGGTCTAGAAATACCACGGAAGACCAAATATTGAAGCAATTCTTTAAAATAGAGTTTATTCAGCGCATACCTAAAGTCCTAAATTTATAAGACTACTTTATATTTTTTTACAAAATTGGTGAATTTAGATACAATACTTCCAGCGAAAATATTTTAATTAAATTTGCATATCGAATATAATTAAAAAGTAGGAAAAAATGCCCCAATTTAAAATTAAGAAAAAATGCCCCAACACAAAAAATTATTAATTATTTTAAAAAAGATATGTCAAATAAAGATTTTTTGTAAAAAAAAAGTTAACTCTTCATCTAAAACATTTAAAATTTAATTAAAGTAAACTAAAAAACTCAGCATACGACAATTCTTTAAATACAAAAATATTTTTCGACTTTGTGTGTATCAGAACACTTTCTAAATATAATTTATATTTTAACTGATTTTAAGAACACATTCCCACAAATCTGCACCTTTGCTATTGTTTTCAAGAACTTTATAAAGGAAAAACCCTATAGATTAAGAAATTTTAGAAATTTAGCCTTTCAAAACGGTACCAAATAAAAATATTTATATAATTAAAAAAATCCTGAAAATCAAAAATTAGGGGGAATTTTTTCCTACTTTTTAATTGGGGCATTTATTTCGGGGCATATTTTCTGGGGGCATTTTTTCCGGGGGCATTTTTACCTACAACCATCGAATATACACTAGTTTAAAAAAATCCAAAAATGTTAGGGGGTGGAATAGGCTTTTCATTTGAAAAATGAAGTAGTCTACCAGGCACATTACAGGAATTGATGAAAGGATATTTGATTCATAGAGAAAAAATATAACTGAAGGTTGGATAGTTTTATGAGTGAATGTAGTCTAAAGGCAAAGAGACTACTAGACACCCTGCGATGTTTATATGAAAAAATGTGATTGATTCAGGGGCAAGGGTATAAAATGAAGTTATAATTGTGCAAACAAAAAATTAAGATCGCATTATTTCATTTTACTCAGCATCATTCAAAAATAGTTTAAACGCTAAATTGATGCAAGCTACAAAAATCTACAAAAAGTAAAATAACTGTTAACATTTTGGAATGATTTGCCTTTTATAATAACTTTTAAGGAAAAAAAGTCTATCAGAAAAAGTTATAGAGCTTCAACAAAAACTAAAAAATTTTAGAGCATAACTTAAGTTTTTTGAAAACTAATTTGACATATCCCCTATAGCATACTTTATGGGTGGCATGGCAGGTTGGTTGAGATGATGGACATAGCACGGAAGCCTGTGGATTCGATTCCTCATCGATACGAATTTGTTCATAGTTTGACATAAGCGGTACATCAGTGCCTGGTCAATGAAAATACATCCGCTGCACCTTACCTTTTACTCAAAATTGGAAATTTTGCTACATAATTAACATAAGAGAGAAAGGAGACTAAATAAACTAATAAAGCAATTTTCACTATTTTAAAATGGAATCGTCTGTTCTCAGAATAATTTCAAAATAATAGGAGGCATAAATAATTAGAGTTTATTTGATATTTTCAAGTTTTTATAAGCAGCAAAAGCCAACGTTTAAGTAGCAGCCCTTATAATTAAAAAATTATTTAAATAAGGGTCGACAGACATTTCGTCCCATAGACAATTTGCCCCCTGACAAAATGGAATTGTTTCATCCATCTTTGCTTATTATATCTGTAAAATTATTAAAAAAATTTATATTCTTGTTTATTTTATTTCTATTAAATTATTTCAAATTAATCAATTTATCTCTTAATTTTTTAGAATTGTCCATGAGACAAAATGTCTTATGAAAATAACGGGCCGAATTGTCCATGAAACAAAATGTCTTATGAAAATAATGGGGCGAATTGTCCATGGGACGAACTGTCTTATAAAAATAATGGGGCGAAATGTCCGAGGACCACAGTGGGGGATCCAGAAATCTTTTGTGGGGGGGGGGGGGGGGGGGGGGGGGGGGTATACTAATATTATCAAAATATTTTACACATTTTATTAGGGAAGAAATTTGAAAACGTATGTAAAATAAATGATTAAAATTATATTACTAAGTCTTTTCTTTTTGCTTTGAAGATCGATCAATGACTTCATCAACTTTGATTTCTATTTTAGGGTGGAGGTTTCATATGTAAGCTACATTTAACAGCAACCTTAATTTTTCTTGAATAGATTGCTGGTGGGGGGGGGGGGTATGCATCCCCCTCTCGGTCCATCCCTGGAGGACCAAACTAACATAAATCAAAGTATACGAGAAAAGAAAATCATTGCGTTTTTTTGAATATTTGTCTACAAATAAAATTCTGACCATGAATATATCAAGTACATTTTTAACAACTGAAACATTTTATTTCGATATTATATTTTTACTATAATAATGAAAAAATTTTCTTAAAAAAAGTGATTTGATTATGTAGTTACTTATAAAATTTAACAATCGAACATTATAAAAATATCTCTGCTCAAATATTAAGCAAATAGAGTATTCTTGCTTTTAAACTGAATAGATAAATCAAAATATTCATTCCCAAATAACTATTGAAAAAAATTTCTTGACATAAAAAATTAAAGTTTTCAAATGTTACAAAATTTAGCAAACGTAGTGATAAAGATTAACTGACTTTTCTTGAAATAAAATTCTTAGCGCGAGTCTAACAATATTCATTGATATAAAATTGTAACGATTGAAAACTATTTTAATTTAACTCTAAATGCAAATTAGACAGAAGCAGTGGTGTAACCAAAAAAAAGTTGATAGAAGGGGCACAATTTAAAAACAAATGGATCTAACTTATCATGGACTAATATTATCTAGATCTTATCTAGACTAATATTATCTATATAGATGGACTAATATTATCAAAATATTTTACACATTTTATTAGGGAAGAAATTTGAAAACGTATGTAAAATAAATGATTAAAATTATATTACTAAGTCTTTTCTTTTTGCTTTGAAGATCGATCAATGACTTCATCAACTTTGATTTCTATTTTAGGGTGGAGGTTTCATATGTAAGCTACATTTAACAGCAACCTTAATTTTTCTTGAAGATTGCTGGTGGGGGGGGGGGGGGGGGTCTGCATCCCCCTATCCCCCCCCCCCTCTCGGTCCATCCCTGGAGGACCAAACTAACATAAATCAAAGTATACGAGAAAAGAAAATCATTGCGTTTTTTTGAATATTTGTCTACAAATAAAATTCTGACCATGAATATATCAAGTACATTTTTAACAACTGAAACATTTTATTTCGATATTATATTTTTACTATAATAATGAAAAAATTTTCTTAAAAAAAGTGATTTGATTATGTAGTTACTTATAAAATTTAACAATCGAACATTATAAAAATATCTCTGCTCAAATATTAAGCAAATAGAGTATTCTTGCTTTTAAACTGAATAGATAAATCAAAATATTCATTCCCAAATAACTATTGAAAAAAATTTCTTGACATAAAAAATTAAAGTTTTCAAATGTTACAAAATTTAGCAAACGTAGTGATAAAGATTAACTGACTTTTCTTGAAATAAAATTCTTGTCTAACAATATCCATTGATGTAAAATTGTAACGATTGAAAACTATTTTAATTTAACTCTAAATGCAAATTAGACAGAAGCAGTGGTGTAACCAAAAAAAAGTTGGTAGAAGGGGCACAATTTAAAAACAAAAAACGTGCGCAACATTATTCATACGTTCTTGATCCTTTCATTGGAGAAATTTTCAAAAACTGATATCGCATAAGATGAATGGGGGCACCTGCGGTACATAGGAGTGTGGGCACTGCCTCTCATGCCCCAGCCTAGCTACGTCACTGGAGATAAGAGAGGAGATAAGAGAGGCTTGGGTGAAAGAAGAGAGTTTGAGTGAATGATTGAGTTTTAGCAGAGAAAGCGGAAGAGAAAAACAGAGGAGACAGAAAGAGAAATAGAATCACTGTGACAGAAGATAAGAAAATCTAGTTGATCATCAACATGTGTTTGCTCAAATGCCTTTTTGGAAATAGCTTATTTTTTATTGCTATGTGTTACGTATATTGGAAAGAGATTTGCATTGAGTAAATGGTCGGTGATGATGAAGTGAAATCGTAATTGAAATAGGAAGATAGAGCAGGTTTGATTAGCGTGATTGATGTGTACAAGACCTCTGATTGTAAGTGCTGCTTGTTCATAAAACATGTATGATGATCGCATGATCATTGAATTGATAATGTAAGATAGGAGAATAAGAGAAGGAATGTAATAGGGCCATGCGCGGGTTGTAAAAAGTTGTTCGCCCCGCCCCGCCCGCAATTATTCAATTTGCACTTATTCGTATATATTAAATTCTTTATTTTTCATGAGTTTGTATTATATATTTTTTTTTTGAAAATTAGGAACATCGCAGAGTAGGCCTCTTTATATGAGAAAGGGGGACACTGCGATTAAGAAATCAAAAACGAAACCACGACACTTACCTCATGGGTGGTTATGGAAATTGTGTTGATAAAAATAATTAAGCTTCATATTTATTTTGGGGGCTTGACCTCCTCTCCCCCCCCCCCTCCCCATTTTTGACCTGAGCCCCCTCCATCCCTCACCCCACTCAATTTTTCAAGCTTAAATAAGTTTTAAATGAATTACATCAGATAAAGTGGGCTTGTGAACAAGTCTTTTCTTTGTACATTGTTAGTTTCAATAAATATATTATAAAATTGTCTACAGTATTTTTTGAGTATCAAGCTGCTCTAACAATAGGAATCAGTACTGCATTCTGTGAGAGAAGTTTCCGATGTTAATTGAATTTGCTTCTAGAAAGGAGAATTTTATAGTGTGTATTTTCATAATGTATAGTTTGAGCCCTCCCCCACCCCCCAAATTTGGGGGTACCAAAGATCTTTACAGGACCTAGAATCAAATATTTGGCTGATTTTTTTTTACAATTTTAAATACCTACAATCTTTTAATTGAAGGGAAAAATGTTGTATTTTTGGTTCTGAAGAAAAAATATCCGCTTTTCAAATGGAAGATGATTTATTACTAGAAAAATTTAATTGAGCTTAATCCTTGAAGAAAAACAAACTGAAGTTTTGTTCTACCACGAACTTGATAGAAAATTTGAAGCGAATTTCAAACATTCCATACATTACTCAAAATCCATTTTAGGCAAAAATTTAAAACGTTGCCGAATGTTATCAAGATGAGTTTATAATTGAGTTATTTCACAGTTGCTTTTGAATCCTTGAACCTTAATGACTTTTGGACAAAAAAATAACCTCAATATCCAAATTTATCTGAAGCAACGCTGAGAATTGTTTATTACTTTAGTTGAACTTATAAAAGTACACACAAAACATATATCTAAGCCATAAAGCTATATAACGCTAAAAGCTAAAAACAAATAGTAACATTTTTGGTTATCCTAAAAACAATAACTCATGATCAAATGATAAACAAAAAATGCACAAAAAACATATACCATTAACTTCTACCCTATTAGATCTGTGCAAAATTTGTCGCTCAACTGCTGTAGTCGCGATTTATTATACCCTTTTTTGTAAAGATAACTTGAAAGTCTTATACAAAAAAGCTGTACCAGTCGTCTCCAACAAAGAAGTTTTCCCACACAAACGACCTCTTTTTGAGGCAGAGTCTGCTGAAATTGAAAGATATCTATTCTCAAAAAATTGGTATATTTCTCTAACAAATCTAAACTCCTCTCATAAACACTTTCATCATCTGATAACATATACATCCTACTCTTCCGGGAAAGTGCTTACTTTAGAAAAATCTTACTAGAGACCTGCTTCATCAAAACCGCCAATAAAATATAAAGTGATTATTTTTACGAAACTTTCCGAATGCTGTTAGGAGAAAGTGGTTCTTCATTAAAAAAGTTAAAAAAGATTTCAAAATATCTTTTCTTCTTTCAATACTCTCAGCAATGTGAATGCACTTTAAATAACTGCTTCATATGTTCTAATTTTTAAAAAAGATTATTATTTATTTATTTTTTAAAAATCTTATTATGTTCTGTGCAATATCCTTCAGCGGTTTGCATAAACTTTTGGATTTACACAAACTTCAATCGCTTTTTTTTATTAGTGTAAAATCAGTTTTTGCTTTTTTTTATACATCATTTTATATTGTGAAATTGTATTCAATAATAATAATAATAATAAACAAACTTATATAATTCTGATATGGTGTATTGAATGGTAATCGATCATATTCATTGATGAAAATCAATTAAATTTGTGAAAAAAAAATAATTTAAAACTTTTAAAACTCATGTGAAAATTGAATTTTTTTACCAACGATATTAAAAATAATTTTATCACACACATTTTCAAGTATATTCCCATACAAATAATTTTCATTTTATTTCAACTATTTTCAATTAAATTCTGGTGTTTATTTCGTTTGAAAATTAATCAAAATCTGCATGAGAATGGTTAATTCAAAAGTGGTAATATTTTTGATGAAAATCAATCAAGGTTGCCAAAAATGTGATTTAAAATAGCTACTCAACTCAAAATTTATTTTTTATCAACGATATTTAAGACTAGCCGGTCCCGTAGTCGTTTCGATATTAATTTACCAACACTCTACCAATGATCCTATGTTTCGAGCGAAGCGAGAAACAAACATTCTACCAATGATCAAATGTTTCAAGCGTAACTAAATAAGAATTGTTTTTTAAATTATTTTCAATAAAAAATACATTTTTAAGTTATTGTTTTTATGAGTTTAAAATTTTATAAAAGATTTATTTATAAAAATATTCCTATTTTTAGTTAGTTGCTTACTTAGTTATTGAAAAATAATGGCCTTTTTATCTTCTTATCATTCATTACATTCATTTCATACGTTTAAAGCATTGTTAAAAAATAATGGAAATGCACTTTTATGGGCAAAGTGTCGCGCGACCAAATGTTGCGTCGCAAAGTGTCACAACGCTGAGTGATAAAAAGATAAGTTTTTTAAATTATAAATTTATATACATAAAAATTGAGAATGGTAAGTTTTGCAATTGGCGACAGAATCATTATTTTCAATGTCATTTCGATATCATCATAATTTTCAAGTCACTCACGCTGAAGCAGCGCATTTGGCCATTGGTTGGCAAGTTTCATGGCCTAGTCAGTATTTTTTATTATTATTTATGCAGCGTGAAAAGTGTGTTTGATTTTAAACACAATTTAGACGCAAATCTGTTCAGAATTTGAACCCTTTATTTGTAAACATGTTCGTTTACTGTGTTTAAAAAAATCTGCTTACATTCAAAACACTTAACCCCTAGGATACATTCATGTCGAATCGACATTTTTTGAGCCTTTTTATACCTAAATTTCCATTTTTCCTTTTGAAAAAAGTTTTGTTTCCAAAAATAACCCCTTCAAACTTGACATATTTTTTCTAGTAGAATGGCTTTCATATAACAATAAAATGAAAATGTAAACGGAAAAAGGGAATTTTTGATTATTTAGTTGTTTTTTCTGTACCCATAAGACACGTTCATGTCGAATCGACATTTCCACTTAAAATTAAATTTCCATTTTTCTCTTCAAAAAAAATTTAGTTTACAAAAATAACGTCCCAAACTTGACATATTTTTTATAGTAGGTTTACTATGGGAAAGAACATAAAAAATTATTTTGTTGTATTTTCTGTACCTATGAGACGCGTTCATACCGAATCAATATTTTTGACGTCTATCAAAAGCAAAGTTTTTCCATTAAGAAAATTTTTGTTTTCATCAAAGCTAAATAAAATTTGACATTCTCTTTTATATAGTTTTACTAGAATAAAACAAAAATTCAAAAAGAAATGGAAAAAATAGTTTACTATTTCTTCAGTTTTCTATCTCTTTACGACAGAGTCTAAGAGGCATATTTCACCTTCAACGCAATAATATTTTGTGATTTTAAAGTTTTTGAGTGGAAAAATCACCAAATCCTTTAAATTTGACCTAATTTTAAAATAGCTATACTTAGAAAATATAAGAAGTTTACTCATAAAACAGTTGGCGTTTTCATTTTTTAGGAGATAGTCATGTTTTTAAAATAGTTATTATAATTGAAAACCCTTAAAGTTTTCAAAATAGTATTTAAAAATGACATAAGAAAAAAGTTTTTGAATTTTTTGTAATGTTACGTTTGTCTTTTATTAAAATCTAATAGTATATATAATATTAAATTTTTTATGCTTTTAGTCAAAAATTATATTTTATTTGGAAAAAATCATCTCTTCATAATTTTTTTCAAGATAAAATAAAAAATTAATAAAAGATTAAAAAAGATTAGTGCATTTTTTCTAAAACAGAATTTCATCAAATTTCTGTAAATATCGTATTACATAATAATAACTCGATATACGGCAAGCTGTTCTGTTGTGAGTGGGATAAGTTTTTACATATGACGATGTTATAATAATAAAATTGAAATAACAGATTCTGAAAGATCAAAGTCTGTTTTAGGAAATTTGATTAAAAGGCCCTAAACATCGTAGACATAAATAAAGCAAATTTGACAAGTGGTATCTAAATATTATTCAACGGGTGTGATTTTTAGCCGAAATCCAGTTAAATAGTGTGATTTTTTTTAAAAACTTGCACTAAGGTGTTTCTTGAAAGCCAAGAACCTGTTTTACATCAATATTTTTTTAAATATATGAATTGATTTTGATGTAGTATCGTATGATTCATATGTTAATAAAAATATCCATGTAAAACAGGTTTTTGCCATTAAAAAACCAGTTGTTAGATGTTTTAACAAAAAATACACTTTTGAGGTATTTCTTAAAAAACTTTTTCTAAAAACTTCTGAAAAAATTTGCGACACCTCTCAAAAATAATATTCTAAATTGTTATATGCTATAAAAATATTTTTTAGAACCCTCCCCCTTTCTATCTATACTATTGCATATTTCTTCTTAGGAAAATAAACCAGTAAGAAGAAATAAAGTAACGAGGTTATTTTTACAAAAAAATAAGTAAACTATTTTATTTCACTGTTGGTGTTAAAGGTGTAAATGATTAAGTAAAAAGTTTTTCAATTGTGTTATATGTACTTTTAAATGCTTATCGGTGCAATTGTTTGCAATTTGGGTTATTTCCAAAATAATAACGATTTACATGTCTCGATTATATTATCTTAGACTTATTATTTGTGAGTCCAAACGTTCTTAGCTAACTCTCTTTAAATCGGGCATAGAGTAATTAGGTTGGTTGATTCATTAGATATTCAAAAATGTTATGGTGCATAACTTGGTGGATCTTTAACCTCTATAGTCAGCATTGAAACATCAAAAGATCCTTAAATATATGACTTAGAATTATATTTCTACATTCAGATCACATTGTTTTTTGATTTATCTTAGCTTGCGAGCAACCTTTACCTTACCTTTTACTCAAAATTGCAAAATTTGCTACATAATTAACATGAGAGAGAAAGGAGACAAAATAAACTAATAAAGCAATTTTCACTATTTTAAAATGAAACTGTCTGTTATCAGAATAATTTTAAAATAATAGGAGGCATAAAAAATGAGATAGTTTATTTGATATTTTCAAGTTTTTATAAGCAGCAAAACCAACGTTGAAGTAGCTAACCCTTATAGGGTGATTTGGTAACGCTTATATTTTTTACATTTTGTAAGAAATCATAGTGGTTGTTTATTCACTTTTCATAAAATTATTTAAGTTAAGAAAACAAAATCATAAAAAACCATTTAAACTAACAAAAATCATAGTATATGAAAACAAGAAAATCATTGGGTTTTTTTGACTATTTGTGTCTACATTCTACAGATAAAATTCTGACAGCTGTCATAAATAGATCAAGTACATTTTTAACAGCTGAAACTTTTTGTTTCGATATTATGTTTTTATTATAATAATCAACAATTTTCGTAAAAAATGATTTAATTATGTATAGTGTTACTTACAAAATTTAGCAATCGAACATTATAAAGAATATCTCTGGTCAAATAGTAAACAAATAGAGTATTTTTGCTTTTAAACTAAATAGCTAGTCAAAATACTCATTAACAAATAGCTAATGGGAAAAAATTTCTTAACCTGAAAAAATTATAGTTTTCAAATGTAACAAACGCACTGATAAAAATTAAAAGTGACCTTTGTTGAAAAAAATTGTTAACGCGAGTCTGACAAAAACACATTGGGGGGGGGGGGGGGGGGGGATTTTCCCCCTGGATATGCGCCCCTGTTATCCATAAGGTGTAAATCGATCTTGCTGAATTTGATTCTGAAAATATTTTTGAAATATTTACATAAATACTACATTTCATTATGGTTGAAATCGTTATATAAAATATATGTATATAGTTAATTCGGCGTTACACTAACTATATCAGGTTTGCTAAAAGCTCACAAAATTATATTTTATTTAAAATATGAAAGAATATTTTTGAAATAATTTTCAGTCATATGTTATTAATTTGATCAGCAGTTTCACACATATGTTCCAATTAATTTCGAAATATGAGTCCAGAAATGAAATCAACAGGGTGAATTTGATATAAAAAATATTTTTATTTAAAATATAAATGATATTTTTGGAGACAATTTTTAAACATAAATATCAAAATTAATAAACATTTTTTCATATTTTAACATCTTAATTGCGAAAACTGCGTCAAGAAATGAAATCACCATGATCAATTTCGTATGAAAAGCATTTTTTTATTTAAAATTTGAATTTTTTTCAAGCAATTTTATCGCCAATCATAATTTGATCGAAATTTGTTACGATTGAAAAATTTGTACAAATATAAATTTTATACGTTTTAAGTACATATTTTAAAACGTTTATAATGTCTTTTTCCAAAAAAACGCTTTTTATTATGTGATATGTAAAGCATTACGTAAAATCCTGATCCGAAAATTGCCAGTGGGAATATTCACCGTGGGAAAATTGCCGTCATGAAAAATCGGAAAGGGACTTTTTGACGCCGATTTTTGTGCGTTATACTATTTGCGCTTAACTATAATTAAAAAAAAATTTATTTTTATTTTTCAGTAAAAAATACTAGTACCGAACTTCTTCATTTTATATCCTCAGTATCGTGAGGTAAATAAAAGGCTCCATAGTTAAAGAGTCTAAATGATATTTCACAATTTTCAAATTAATTTAAAATATTTAACTAAAATTATTTAAATTTTTTATATTTTTTTCACTTTTATATTAATCTCTAAATCTTTCTACTTGACTGGTTTTATAGGCTCAATGTTTGGCTTATACTCCATGATGCTATTTAAATATGTGTTTTTAGTGAGTTAGGAATAATGGCGCTTTGATTTTATAATGTATAATCAAAATAAATTTGAAATCTATAATTTGATTTGCTTGATTTTTAGCTAATGATAAGAATTGGAATATGTAGTGGCTATGTTGATAGTGTTAAGATTACCCTTTGCGTTGTCAATCGGTTTCAAATCGTAATTTCAGAGGATTGATTGAATCTGGCATTATCCAGTTTTTTAATATTTAATTTTAAAAAGGCGTGGGTTTTATTTGAATAAGATGATGGGGGAATTTTTTCTCAAATTATTTTATCTCCAAAAAGGTACCCTGCCAAAGGGTAAAAACAAAATGGATAGAACCAAAACGAAATTGCCATTTTGGGAAAACTGCAATGGATAAAATTTCTTTAACGTGAAACATTACCATTTTTTCTAAGAATTGACATTTTTCGATAAAACAACGCATATTTGAATCTTTTTCTCAATTTTTTTTCACATTTGAACAGTTTAGAAAAACAGCTGTGGTATATGTCCCTAACGCGCTCAAATGTAAAAACTCAATAAGAATAACAAATGGTATCCTCTTCGTCACTTTCGAACCAAATCCAACGTTGCACGCCGTATTTATTTTCTGCCGCATCCTGATGGTGCTGAGGCAAAATGCATCCGAAGCTAAATAATAATTTATGAACCAAGAATGACTATTGACCAGGTAAGATCTCAATCTTCCAGAATGATTCGTGCTTATTCCGATGAGGTCTTTGATCTCTTTCACCCAGGACACGCTAGTCAACTACAACAAGCAAAAACAAGTTTTGAAAAAGTTTATTCATTGTTGGCGTTACTAGTGGCATCATGACGAATAAGTTCAAAGGGAAAATCCTTTTATGTGAAGATGATCGTTATGAATGTGTCCGCCACTGTCGCTATGTCGATGAAATCGTACGAGATGCTCCATGGATAATCTCAATTGATTTTTTCCTCAAGCATAAAATTGACTCTGTGTGTCATGATGATTTACCATGTTTCTGCGTGTTGCACTGATATTTATGCAGAGTTAAAGCGTATGGGTAAGTTCATTGCTACAACTCGTACGAAAGGCATTTCCACTACAGACATCATTGCTAAGATTGTTCCTGAATATGATTTGTATGAGATGAAAAATTTATCCAAGGGTTACACTCCCAAGGAACTCAATGTGGGACTTTTGAGAGCAAAGAAACTTCAACTTCAGAAGCACAACATTAAAGTTAGACAAAAAGTCGAGAAATAGTCACGGGTTTCGAAGCAAAAAAAATGAGCACTTTTAAATATTTGGGGAAAAAAATCGCGCGAATTCATTTTCAACTTTTTGAATTTGTTTGAAGCTGATGATAAATTTCACAATCTCCTTCAGGAGTGAAAAGAAAAAATTGTTCGCATAATCTCTCCAACACCCACAACTTCTTAAAATGATGAAGATAACGATATTGTTGTTTAAGATGAATTCGAAGGAGCTTATGTACACGAGACATAAAAGTCAATATCTTGTGATCGTATTCACATGTATATATATATGTTAGTACATCACATATTTTATAAATATATATCTTGATAGAACCATATTAATATATCTCAAAAACTTGGTCAGTTAAAAAGTACCAAAAACAATGCTTTTTTGAATTTATTTCTCTAGTTTTTTCTATGTTATTTTCACACATGTTCTCAGCTTTAACAGTTGAAGGGAGCATATAGCCTTACGGCTGAAAGTGCTTTGACATCTCCAACAAACCAACCACCTTTAATACGCTAGTATATTGTTTTCAATTTACAACTACACACATACATATTTATATATCAATCATAATATATTAAAAATTTAAATCTACTTATTTACTTCACTCATTTATTGATATTTAACTCATTTATTGGATAGTTTTACTTTATCAAAAAATAAAATATTCAAAATTTGTTATAACAAATTGGAAAAATATAATCTAAGTAAAGAATAATTTCTATGTTATATATCATTGTTCGTTACAACAATAGATTTTACTTCTTATTTTTTAAATATTTCGAGATTAAAATTTTATGAGGATATTCAAAATACCTATATTTTTATACGTTAAACGGGTTAACATAATAATAATGACCAAAATAATGATTCGTTTATGGTGATAAAGAGTATAGATTGACTCGTGGGTATTTTTCCCTTCAAGGGCAGAAAATTGAAAATTTTAAGATCCGAGCCCGCGATTAAATTTCTTTTCATCTTTTAATTTTGTTATTTTTATTACTTTCATGATGTTCTTTTCAATAAAGAGAAATTAAAAAATTCTGGCCAAGACTTAAGGTGTTTCATTGAAACTTGATTTATTTTTGTAAGGGATTTATCTTTGAAAAGTTTGTAAATGTATTCAATTTTAATGTAAATCTTAAAACAATATTGTATAACCTGGAGTATTCAAGAAGTAAGAAGGTCTGATATATGTTAGGAAATCGCAATTTCGGACATGTAAGTTGACAGTGTCTAGAACTTTAAGAGTATTACTTAGATTATTATCTAAAGAATGAACAAAAGTAAAAATAGTTATAGAAACATGCAAAAACAAAAAATTTTAGCATATAATCACAAATTTAAATAGATGGGGTATTATTTGGTGAATAGTGATTTTATCGGTAACCGGAAAAAAGTTAGCACTGGACAGTCTCGCCTCTGATCCACTTTTTCATTGTTTTTGTTATTCACTTTCTTAAAATACGGAAGTGGAGACTTATACTTTTTCCTTCTAAAGCTTAGAATTGTTTTCATTAGCTCTCCATCTTCTTAGAATATTAATGTTTCATAGTGTAGTGAATCAACACCAGTACACTTTTCTTTTTTGAATAAAATAATCTTCTATGAATAGATTTTTTCGTTATAATTTGAAATGTTTATATTTCTTGGAATAAAAATATAAATCTTAACTTTCTTTTCAACATAAATTTTTACCTTTATATTATTGTGACTTGTGATTAAGTTAGAAACTGAGTGGTATAGTCTCAGGGTAAAAGTATAATCATTGTTGTATAATAACTTTATACAAAGATACAACGAACACCGTAGCCTTTATCTACGGTTCAGGGCATATGAAATGGCAACTTTTGCCTTATGCAAACTTTTTTCCTACAACTATTTTATCGAGTGATTTTGCAATGTCTATATTATGAATTAAAGAAATTTAAATAAGTGAATGTTAGTCTAGGACAGCGCTTTTCAAACTTTTTTTACTGCAACCCATAGCAAGAACCATTGCGATCCATTTATGTGTAATAAGACAAACTCTGATCACTAGGTTTATTTATTTTGCATCGACAATTTATATGTCCTTTCTTTTTTGTCAGGATCCATTTTATTTCTCACACCACTGATTGAAGTGTCGAGACCCATAATTTGAAAAACGCTAGTCTAGGAGACATATTTGCAGTTCGGATAATCCAGATTTTACAGTACTTGTATAATAATTTTCACATTAACCTGTTTCTGAACTTTTAAAACAAACAAACGCTGATGATAATGGTGAAAAAGTTTTTGTTGTAACCCCCTAAATCCAACTTCGCTTTTGGATTTGGAATTAACGTGTTTACAGGCATCAGACTTGCTCTTAAATTGATACTTGTTAATTAATTTAGACTGTAAACAGTGTATTAGCACAACCTCTAATTTATCTGGAATTGAGTCATTTCTCGTTGGATGTAGCGGGCGTTTAGGATCTGTAATCTGAAAAGAATTTTGTGTTTTTTGGTTTTTTGGTGATGTGTAATCTGAAAAGAATTTTGTGTTTTTTGGTTTTCGATGAGAAATTCATATATAAAAATTATTGAACCTGAAGTTCGAGAATTATTGGTATTGTATTAAAACGTTACCTGATTTCAAAGTAAATTAATATTAATTCCTCTGGGCACAAATATTACTTTTTACAGTATTGCTTTGTAGCAAGCTTGGACATCAAAAGAAGGCTGTCTGGGATGATAACTCAAGGTCTTAGGTTTGATCGTGCATCAAGCCTACTTTTCTCATAGTTCGATACAAGCGGCGTAATTGTATCTTATCGATGAAAACACCCCACGGTACTTTTACCTTTACTTTTAGGAAATATATAATAAACTATAGTGACGTGAAAAAGACAGATGATACTTGAGTTCGATGTCAGAAGATCTCAAGTTTGATTCAACAACAAGCTTACGGATAGCAAACTCTTATTTTTAAAAATTAATCTATATTATGAATTTTTTTATAAAATTTTTAATTTATATAACTGTTTTATTAAAAATTTAAAATGATATATGTTTGCTTTACTCTATAAAAATAATCAAAATCTAAAAAGAAAAAATAAAAAAGAATGTGGTACGATTAACAATATTTCTTACATTATTTTTTTTGTTTATTTATTTAATGATATTTGTAAAATGTTTTACTTAAAATGAATTAAAATTTTTTCTTTATATTCTTCTCTTACGATTAACCTATGACATTCAGGATCATTATATATTATATAATTATATGTATATATTATATCATTAAAATTAATATATATATATGAGATTTAGGATCATTATTGATTAATGATTTATATTCCGGTTTTGCTAATAAATGATGTTTTTCATTATATGTTGAACTTACTTAATCTTTATATTTGGGGTAGTTAAAATCAATAAAGTCAAATTTTGTTTTCTATTAGCATTTTTAAAACATTTTAATCTTATTTTATAAAGTTTGTGTAAAATAAGTTCACATTATAACTTCAACAAAAATCAACTTTCTAATAGTTTATTTTTCAAGTAATCTATATTTTATAGAAATTTCAGAAGTTAACAAACAAAAATCAACTTTGTATAAATCGTCCAATGAAATTTAAAAAATTAAAAATTGCCCATTATGAAGTAAAATTTTTAACGTTTTTTTAAAACCTTAATTTAAATTTTCCATTCTATTTAGTTCAATAAAATCTAAAAATTTTCTCCTAGAGATTTCATATTTCAAAAAATGGATTTATTACCCACTCTTCTTTTTTGCTTTTAAACCAATGTTGTGGAGTCTAAGTCGGTAAAGTAGCACCTTTTGAGAAGTAGTCGGAGTGGTAATATTATTGCGACTTTGATTTCATAAATAGTTATATTGATATATGCTAGATTAAAAAATATATGCATAGACACTCCTTTTAGTGTGCAACATTGAAAAATCGCTACATAAAAATGTTTACCATTTTAATTCAAGCCTTCTATTTTTGCAACTCATAGAAAAAGGCTGAAAAATTCAATAAAATTAAATAATGAACGTTATTTTATTTTAAAATTAATTTTGTAAAGGAGCAAAACAGTTAATGAGTAGAAATTTTTTAGGAAAAATTTTTTAAACCAATTACCTTTCTAAAGAAATTTTGGATAAATTCTGTTTATGAATCGTATTTTTTGTCTTAGATAAAAAGGTTATATACATTAATTTGAAAATCTTTTTGAAGATAATTCAAGAAAGACACTAAACTATGAATACAAACCAACAGAAGATTTTAATAAATTATGTGGAAGAAAATATATCAAACGTTTTACCTGCAAAATAAAGTAGAAATGTGTAAAATTTAGGACATCTTTCAATGACTATCTAAAATTGACATTAACAACGACCTTGATTTATGGTACATGTCATTACACTTTTTGGAGATTTGTAATATTTGAAACAGAAAAGTTGATGTTGCATTATTGTAAATTTTAAAACGCAAAGTCCCAAAATTATATATGGGTGGAGTATTTAATGTTAAAAAAATTACATAAATGGAGCTGTAGTCTTAAAAATTACAAATATGTGACGATTTGTGGTATCTTCTGAATAACATTTTCTGCAATCGCTATCCTTTCTTTTGATATCTCAGTATATCTTCATTTTTTGAAATAGAAAGAAAACGAAGGGAAGCTCAAAGTGCTTGCAAGATTTTTGTGGCGGAACTCTTTAATATAATCAGTGACAAGTAATTACTTCCTTTACCTTATTTATTCTTTTTTATACTTCGTGGTGTGTGAGTAACCTGTCCTCCGTCTTCAATACCAAAAGCTCTTGAGTTAGACTCACAATCAAAGCTTCCCTAGTTATATTCCGACACAAGCGCCACAATTCTGCTTTCTCGATGAAAATACCCCACGTTACCTTTACTGTAGTATCTGTCTTTTCAAGCATTCTATCATAGCATTTCAAATTCAAGTGAAATTGAATAAAGTGAAGCGAAATTTTTTAAGTGTGAATGATTCAAAGCATGCTGCATATTTCTTTTCTGCTTTGCCAAACCAAACTATTCAATTTGAACTGGTGATTTCATTTATTGCTGTAGCAATACAACGATTCAAATTGCTATGATTATTATTTTCGAAAAATTGTCTTCGTACGGAACATTTTAATTTTGAAAAAGCTTATTCTATTTACTTAATCATGTAAGGAATATGGAGATATATACTTTTATGTTTGCCCCAATCTTAGCAATTCTTTACAAATATTTATCATTTTTAACTTAACCCATTTAAGACCAAGCAAAGCAGACGATATCTAAAAAAACGCAGACGATTTATATTCAAACTCATTGAAAAAAGCAGAGGAAGGTGAAATTACTTATGTTACAAAATAGGAACATTGGTCGTAAATGGGTTAAATTTAACTAATGATATTTATCGTTTATGTCAAATTTTTGTCATGAAGTTGCCTAAAAATTTTTTTTAGAATTATTATAATTTTAATATTAATTACTATAATATCTATCAATGATTGATATCATCTTAAACTACTCAATATATTGCACTAATAGTAGAGTTATAGTATACCACTTAATTTTGGAGTTTTTTTAATTAAATAGAAAGTCTTAAAATAATGTGTACCTTTTCATGCCACCAAGTTACCTAATATATAAATATTTAAACTTAGATATATTAAAAAAATTTCAATATATGATAACCAGGGCGAGGAAAAATTGACCCAAAAAATTGAAAAAATTGACTTTATTGACTTTTAAATTTCATTGAATTGAACAACTATGAATACTTTAGAAAAAGTATTGAAAATTATTTCAAAGAATCCATGACTTTGTAATACAACAGCATATAATTAATGACATTTTCTAATTTAAAATTCGATCATTTTCTAACGTTAAAACTTGACAATTTTGTAAGTTGGGATAAGTACTGCGAGAGATTTGAGAGGTTTCCATATTCATGATTTTATTGATTTCATTTTATTTGAATATATTTTCAAGATAACTTTTAACGCCACATTCGTCTTAAATGAAATAATGTTGAAGAAACAAGTAAAGGCATCTTCGACTGAAATAGTCTCTATGTTGACTTTTTCCTACTAAATCAATGAATCGTGAATATTCTGATTATTGTTAGCAAGTTTTGACACAGATTTTCTTTTTTTTTTTTAACAATTTCTTGATATTTGGCAATAAAATTTCATTAATGAAAATATTTTGCTGCTTGCAACCAATTTGTCAATTTCGTTACAATTCAAACTTAATGCGGATAGGTTTGAAAAGAGAATGTCTTTTTCTATTACTAATTTTGAATGATTTAATGCCGGTAATCTACAATTTTGTAAGATAACTTAATTTTTAAGGTAAACTTGTGTAAAAGATGTTAAAAACATGCAATGATAAAAAAAGTTTGGAAATAAAATTCCATAACTTCTGCAGCGTATGTAACCGGGTTTGTCAACAAAATAAATTTGTCTTACAAAAAACCTCTTCATGTTTAACCTCAGCCAGGCAAACTTTACAGTAAAACCTTTTATTAGATGAAAAAAGCCCAACTATTGTGCAAGTGTTGATATGAATAAGAAATCTTGTATGTATCGCTTATAACAATTTTAGGCACATTAAATCAAAAAGTGTTAAATGTAAAAATTGACTTTATTGACCTAAACTCGAAAAATTTACTTTGATTGACTTAAAAATTTGAAATTAGTTCAAAAAATTTTAGACTAAACAAGTAAAGATCTTCTTCAAAGAGTTTTTGCTAAATGGAAATAAAAGTTGACTTTATTGACTTTTACTCACCCTGATGATAACCCGTGATTTATGACATTATACAAAAATATGCAAGTAAAGTGTTAAGTTTATTCTTAATATGTGAAAAAGTTGCCTAGGAATTGCAAATTTATTATATAGTACTTAGCAATACAGATATTCATATAAAAAGGGTTTTAATGGTTTTTCCCAATTATTGACGACAATTCACTTAAATAACAATGTAGATTTTCCAAAGAGTATGTAGTTATATGTTAAGTATCATGAAGTTCCTTCTTTTTTTCATTATGTGTAATATTTCTTTTTCTTTTCTAGATGCGCCAAAACATATGTCAACCAAATGCTAATCAATTCTTCAATGAAATGCCTAAAAGAACAAACAACAGTTTTCATTCAAAATTCTTCACAATGGCTCAATCTAATTCAAAACTTTACAAGTGCTCTTAAAGTTTTTTTAATTTTTTAAAAGATTCAATTTTCGTTTTAGTGCTGAAGTATTCTATTGTAGGAAATTGGTGATATTGAAAACTGGGTTAAAATCATAGAAAATGATGTCCAGGCTATTTCTTCTAAATTAGAAACCTCTTTCAAAAATACAAATTAGTTCTTCTATGAATATACAGTCATATATATCTTCATCAAAAAATTCTACAAAGCTCAGTACAAGCATCAGGAGCACCAAGAGAAAAGTCAGTAGTGAATGCGCCCGATATGACTCCCTAAATCGGCTTTGGTGCATTCCGTGCAACACTCTAATCAAAAGTGAGATCATTTGGAACACGCACATCCTCACCAAAGTACACAAAGCAAATGAGAGAAAATCTAAAGATGTATCTACACCCCAAACATCTCATAAAAGAGTAAATGTAGAAGTTGCAACTGGAACAGATAGCTTCATTCCGAAATCAATTCTTAAAAACAAAAGTGATATTTCTTGTGTTAATCGTGTTTCCAAAGATCCTATTCCAAGTTCCCCTTTATCTTCGGCTAAGGAGTGCACCTCTTTCTCCTCAACCAAGACATCTTTGAACAAAGATTTGCCCGAAGATTTTTTTGATAAGTCTCAGATTTCAAATGATATAAATCCTAGGAACTTGATTCCCGAATACTCTGACGAGAGAAATGAGTTTATAGAGCTTTCTGTAGACATGACAAAAAACCCAAATTTCAGAGAGTCTAAAAATATTAATATTCCAACTTGTGTACCTGAAGGTTTCTTCGATGACCCTAAGAAGGATGCCCAGGTGAGGGGCGTAAAAACGACAGAAGAGCGAATAGAGGATGAATATAAAGTATTTAAAAATGAAATTGCACAAGAAGACAAAAAATCAGAGAAACTAGTTGATGAAGACGATGTTCAGAGTAGTGTTATACGACGGATTGACGAAATTGATGAACAAATTGAGTGCTGGAACAAAGTTGAACGCTTGAATATTGAGAAGGATAAAATATTTGCCGAAAAGTCGCAACCAACACTTGATGAAAGTATTAAACCGACACTTCATAATACAGCTACACATGTTCTTAACGAAAGTGATGGTGATGGTGATGATAATGTGATTATTTTAGACTGGCGATCTCAAAGTTTGTGGTGATACGTGTCTCAAAATTTTTATTTATTTAAAATAAATCCACACTTTATCCCTCCATCTTTTGTACACGAGATAAAATGTTTTCCAGTTTCTAACCTTAGAATTCAATCTTAGAATATTTCTATATTAGATATAATAATAGGTCAAATAACTAATTTCACTTTATATAAAAATAATAACACGCTTTGTTCCATGCATTACATTTTTATGACAGTGGGTTTCATTTAAAAAAACAACGATTTGCCAGCTTAATTTTATCAATAATGGGTTTGAGGTTGATCTGAAGACATTTTGTCTTCAAAATTCTTTGATTTCTTTTAAATATGACTGTACGCCCCTATACTATAGTCTATCATAAAAAGTCCATTGCATTAACTATATTAACCCATTTACGACCAATGTTCCTATTTTGGAACATAAGTAATTTCATCTTCGTCTGCTTTTTTCAATGACTGAATATAAATCGTCTCCGTTTTTTTAGATATCGTCTGCTTTGCTTGGTCTTAAATGGGTTAAAAATGAGAATCAAAAAATTTGCTTAATCATCTCTATCTATATTAAAATAAGCTAGCCTCCTGCAAAACATCTAAGCATGATCAAATAATCTGCTCTACATTTTGCACATCTTATATATTTATTATTTTCACCGAGACATACTATCAAGAATGAAAAACAGTGAGTCGTTTTCTTCTAAATACCGCCTCCCTCTGCCAATTTTTGAGCATATCAGTGTATATTTCAGTCAAATTACGTTTGATTTCTGAAAGAAGAGTTGTACTTCAAATCGGTAAGATAATATCAAGTTAATTCTACTTGCAATACTATCAATACTCCAGATACGCATTCATTCACAATGCTTTGGAATATAGAAAAAAATCTCAAACTTTCGGTGCCACTGCTATTCATCGCCTGACAATCAACCACCCATCTTTAAATCACTATGACAACTCAGTATACGACAGGTGACCATCATGACATTTCATCACCTGGCATTTAGTCATACATTTTTTGTGTGTTATATCCTTGAACAAAATTTTTGTAACTCCTTTTTACGATATTTACATACAACATATATTCTATTCAGGTTAAGAGTTTATTAAAATCATCCATAATGCATGAAATTTCGCAAGATTTTTCCAAGGAACATCTGTCCAGGGGCGCACATCCTCAAAATTTTTTTGTTGCAATTTTCAAAATTAGTGGTCTGAAAATACCACGGGAGACCAAATATCTACCAGGTACATTACAGGAATTGATGAAAGGATATTTGATTCATAGAGAAAACAAATAACTGAAGGTTGGACAGTTTTATATGAGTGAATGTAGTCTAAAGGCAAAGAGTCTACTATATACCCTGCAATGTCTATATGAAAAAATGTGATTGATTCAGGGGAAAGGGTATAAAATGAAGTTATAATTGTGCAAACAAAAATAAAACAAAAAATTAAGATCGCATTATTTCATTTTACTCAGCATCATTCAAAAATAGTTTAAAAGCTAAATTGATACAAGCTACAAAAAGTAAAACAACTTTTAACATTTTGCAATGATTTGCCTTTTATAATAACATTTAAGGAAAAAAAGTCTATCAGAAAAAGTTATAGAGCTACAAAAAAACTAAAAAAATTTTTAGAGCATAACATAAGTTTTTTGAAAACTAATTTGACGTGTCCCCTACACCATACTCTATCTATGGGTGGCATGGCAGGTTGGTTGAGATGATGGACATAGCACGGAAGCCTCTGGATTGGATTCCTCATCGATACGAATTTGTTCATAGTTTGACATAAGCGGTACACCAGTGCCTTGTCAATGAAAATACATCCGCTACACATAACCTTTTACTCAAAATTGAAAAATTTGCTACATAATTAACATAAGAGAGAAAGGAAACAAAATAAACTAATAAAGAAATTTTCACTATTTTAAAATGGAACCGTCTGTTCTTAGAATAATTTCAAAATAATAGGAGGCATAAAGAATTAGAGTTTATTTGATATTTTCAAGTTTTTATAAGCAGCAAAAGCCAACGTTTAAGTAGCTAACCCTTATAATTAAAAAATTATTTAAACTAATGGTCGAAAGACATTTCGCCCCATAGGTAATTCGCTATTTGTTTCATCCATCTTTGCTTATTATGTGTAAAATTATTAAAAAATTTTATATTCTTGTTTATTTTATCTCTATTAAATTATTTCAAATTAATCATTTTATATCTTAATTTTTTAGAATTGTCCATGAGACAAAATGTCTTATGAAAATAATGGGGCGAATTGTCCATGGGACGAACTGTCTTATGAAAATAATTGGGCGAATTGTCCATGGGACGAACTGCCTTATGAAAATAATGGGGCGAATTTGTCCATGGGACGAACTGTCTTATGAAAATAATGGGGGGGGGGGGGGGGGGGGGGGAAATGTCCGAGGACCAAACTAACATAAATCAAAGTATACGAGAAAAGAAAAATCATAGCGTTTTTTTGAATATTTGTTTACAAATAAAATTCTGACAGCTGTCATAAATAGATCAAGTACATTTTAAACAACTGAAACATTTTGTTTCGATATTATATTTTTATTATAATAATCAACAAATTTTCTTAAAAAAAAAAGATTTAATTAATTATGTACAGTGTTATTTATAAAATTTAACAATCTAACATTATAAAAAATATCTCTGCTCAAATATTAAGCAAATAGAGTATTCTTGCTTTTAAACTGAATAGATAGTCGAAATATTCATTCCCAAATAACTATTGAAAAAAATTTCTTGACTTGAAAAAATTGAAGTTTTCAAATGTTACAAAATGTAACAAACGTAGTGATAAAGATTAAGTGACTTTTGTTGAAAAAAAAATTCTTAGCGCGAGTCTAACAATATTCATTGATATAAAATTGTAACGATTGAAAACTATTTTAATTAAACTCTAAATGCAAATTAGACAGAAGCAGTGGTGTAGCCAAAAAAAGTTGATAGAAGGGGCACAATTTAAAAACAAAAAACTTGCGCAACATTATTTATACTTTCTTGATCCTTTCATCGGAGAAATTTTCAAAAACTGATATCGCATATGACGCATAGGGGCACCATGCGGTACATAGGAGTGTGGGCACGGCCCCTCATGCCCCAGCCTAGCTACGTCACTAGAGAGAAGAGAGCTGAATGAGATATGAGAGCTTAACAAGAGAATAGGGCTTGAATGAGAGTTTGAGTGAATGATTGAGTTTTAGCAGAGAAAGCGGAAGAGAAAACAGAGGAGACAGAAAGAGAAATAGAATCATTGTGACAGAAGATGAGAAAATCTAGTGGATCATCAACATGTGTTCAAAAATACTACGAGACACTGTGATAAACATTGCTTACTTATTGTGTGCACATTGAAGCAATGGATTATTATTATATAGCTCTCACGCATCGTCTGTAAAATATGTTCGATAAGAATTTCAGAACAGCTTGGCATTTATAGAAAATTATTGGGGGGGGCGAAGGTCATTTTCGCCCCCCCCGGATGTGCGCCCCTGCATCTGTCATATTATTCAAGTCATATTGGTGTTTCATTTCTGGGATCCTGCACTAAATTTTTGCTCCCAGGAATATATTTGCGTTCCAGAATTTTTTAATTTTTAACTTAATTGTTTAAAAAGTAAAACTATTTTTATTGTTAAAGCTATGCTATTCTAGGAATGATTTTCTGCATTTTTTACTTTATTTCTCTATACTTACATCATCTATAAGAAATCATTATCATAAAAGAAACTTTCATAGTGTTTTCTTAATCAATTAATCTTTTGCCACAAACAAAAATGCCCGTTTCATCATATAAGCTATCATAATTTTTTAGATTAAGTAATTAGATAAAGAAAGAAATACCTCAAAATGTTGAAATCATTTACGTCAGTTTGAACTCAAAATTGGATAATTTGGGTTAATCTTAAATTTTAGAGGCAAATTAAAAAAATAAGTTGCTTCACTGCGAACCGGGAACTTATAACTTTCCTGGGAAGACAAAAATTGTGGAACACTACATATGCATTTTCAGGATGATTTGTTTGATGATAATTTTACGCGTGATGAGTGATTAAATGTCACCTAATTAAACTTTCTTCCAGATCCTTTCAGCAATGTTGATAAAAACAGCATTATAAATATGATAAGCTTTATTTTTAAGCAATTCTGTGAAATACACTCGATGATTTGTTTACTTAGTGTTTTAGATATCTATGAATGTTATTTTTAACACGTGTGCAAAATAACAAAATTGACAGGGGAGAGTGCAGACAAACGTTACACGCCATAAATTTGATAAAGCACCCAGACCCAAGATAAACATATCTAGGATCCAAATTTCTTCCGAGGCAAACGTTGGCTTCTATCATTTTTCAAAATCTAGGATTTTAGAGTCTATTACGGTTTTCGATTCGTTAATTGCAGTTATTTTTCATCATGCCTTCTTCCACACCAATTAAAAAAAAAGAAAATGGCTTCTCGTTTTGTTGAAGTGGAATATCAAAGGGTTTTCGAAAGACAAAATCAAAGGCGGAAAACTTGCACTATAAACGAAATATTTAGCAAGTAAAAGTAAACGAATTATAAATGCGTTTGTAGCAGTTCAAATTATTTATATGTTTAAGGGTCCACAAATTTTTTTGAGTAGGGGGAGGGCAAATATTTTTATAGCACATAACTATATAAGATACGTTTTCTCAAAGGCCAGAAGTATTCTCTATAATTTAAAAACGGATTACAGTAACTGAAAGAGCTAAAGAATACACAAGCTAGAATAAACGCCTTGATTGAACTTCTCAAATATAAGTTAAGCAATTAAACATTTTAATATAGAATTCAGATTTATGGCACCTTTATTCAGAAATATCCATTTTATTGTTTTAGTTTTTTTTTTATCAATAAGTCGATCTCTTGTCTTTGTCTGTCCTTTCTCAATGAGTCTGCTTTCTGGTTCAGACCCAGTTTTTCAGTAAAATAATAAAACACCACAACTTCTTCTACCAAATAATGATTTATGATAATTTGTAGTTTTTAATTCCTAAAAAAATGAAAATTGCTCTTGAAAAAGCAGAAGTCACAAACCATCATACAGAAGAGCCAGAAAAATGACAGAGCACAATTATCTCTTACATGTTATTCGCTTATCCGACACTGCTCTTTTCAGACATTTTTGTTGGATTAACGAATAATCAATTCCACACCTTATCCTTATTAGTGCTAGGCAAAATTTGTCGGCTCAAGTGCTAGGGGATGTTTTGTGTGCTCCCCTAATTTTCTTAGATTTTAAAGCTTCATTAAATATATTTTTAGTGTGTATATTTGAAAAGCAATCAATACCAAATATATAAACTTCAAAATAAATTCTGCTTGCAGTATTTCTCTGCTAATTATTTTCTTAATTTAACATGTCAGTAAATTAGGTATCTCGACAGTACCTGCATCGATTTCGCTACAAATTCGTTATCGGCGGGTAGTCTCTATGTCAATTTCTTCTATACCCTTACATATGTAATTTTGCTATTCATTCTATGATGCTCCTTCTTTGGTAGCTCTACTTTCATCAGAAATTAATTTTCTGCAACTTGTGGTTTAAAAAAGTTTTTTAAGAATTATTTAGAAAAGATTACCCGGATCTCAAAGCATTATGATTAATGAATCTTCTTGATGGTCTTAGACTTCTCTGATACATTTGGATAATTCTTGAATTTATCTAAGACTGATTTCGCTCAATGTTACTCCGACGATCTCCTCTTCTCCTTCACTAGCGATTCTCAACAAACCAACATCGATAATATCTCTAGTTTTCTCAGATCCCTGACAAAATTCGCAAGCTCCTATGAAATCCTTTTTTTCTTCCAAAACAGTTCTATCTCATTTTACTCGCAAATTTACTCCATCTTCCCTTAAAACTCTATACTTTTGTACTCCTTCCATTTCTGTCAAATATCTTGGACTCACTTTTGAATCCATTTTACGCTGGACCCAGCACTTTAAAACTACATACAAAAAACTCTCCCATATACTTTTTCAGTTAAATGAGCCATCTCATATAAATGGGGTCTTTCCATTTCTCACCCTTGCTTCATCTATACTTGGATCGCACTTTCAATCATCCAATACGGCATTCTAACTTGGGGCTCAGAACCGCTCTTCCATAAACTTTCTATCAAAAATTCATCGATTATGTCTAATCTGTATTACTTCGCTCAATTCCTACTAGCTCGCTCGAAATTCTCGTCATTTTAATGCCTTTCCCCTTCAGTTGAAAAAAATCTCTTCAAGCGTTTCCTCTTTGTACAAATCTTGTATAAATGGAAAATTTTTTTCCATTTCTCTGCTCTCTTCCTTCGCTCTCTCATTAGTCTTCATTCATCCCACTACCGTAGCGCTCACAATTTTCTACCCTTCTTTTCCCCTCCTATATTATCATCATATTCTAGCTAATAAAATTTTTGCCAAATCTGCTGTTTGTCTATCCTGCATTAGTCAACATAAGCTAAGAATATTTTCAAATGCCTCAAAAACAAGCGACCAATGTGCAGTAGCCTTTGCTATCTTCAAACCCAATTCGATAGTTCCTACGCATAGTTTCCTATCTTCAATAAACCCTCTGCACTCTTCTTTGTAGGGCGAATCCATTGCTGCTCTTTCCGTATGCAACCACATCCTTTCCAATCTTTTGGTTTTTTTGTCCATAAGCCATCTTAGTTCCTTTAACTCGAGAAATGTGATTAACTATCTTCGTCTGCGGAGAAAAGTTCGCCACTTTATTTCAATACTCTTCTCCAAACTCTTTCTTTTCTCAAAAAATTTTACAATCAGCATTCACTGGTGTCCGTATCACTGAAACATTTATGAAAACTATTATGTAGATTTAATAGCGAAACGTGTAACTCTTTTCCAATTGTTTTCTCATTTTCTGCCGATTTCAGTATTTCCCACTTATCTTTTCCTACCTACATCTACGAAAAATGGATTCCGAGAATCTTTCATCTAAATCACTTTTTGCTTCGTCCTTTTAATCTTCGCTCTATTCACACATGCTGCTCACTACATAATTTTGAAATGTCTCAACCCATTATTAGATGGCTATCAGACCATTGTCCTTTTCTAGAACCAATATTTCCAAATCCTCCATCTGTAGATTGTGTCACGAAAGCGTAGAATCACCCCTCGACCTTTTGTTTTCTTGCACCACCTTCACTTAAACTGCCTCTATATTAATTCTCTCTTTATCTCTGGAATACGAACTCTCCCTTCGAAGTTTCAATTCTTCACTCCATCGATTAATTTGGGAAAGTGCTTCGAGATCACTCTACCTACCTACCTAATACTCTGTCATCTTTTTTCCTCACTCGATAGTTGTGTTGATAATTGAGTAATCACTTGGTGACAATTTTTTCTATAACTGTTAATTGTGGGTGCAATAAAAAATACAAACACATTATTGGTCTATCGCATTAACAAATTATACCGGCATACGTAAGAGCATTTGATCGTTGAACACACTGTCGATGTAGAAGTGTGAATCCAGGAATAAAAGGGAGAAAAACAATTTACAAAAGAGATCGTTTTTAGAGTCATGGTATAGAACCTTCAATTGGTTAGAGCATAGCATATCTAGGCTTTTTGTTACGCATGCAGTTCTTTCAGTAACGGAACATCCAATTCTGAAAAGGCATTTGTGACCTTGAGTTTCAATAAATGACGAAAAGCAATACAAAGTCCTTTTAAACATGCGACGAGTAGTCATCACCGTATCTATTCAGCAAACAAATAAAATAAGGCGTAACTTGTTCTATTGAGTCAATTTTGGAAACTGGTCGCAAGTTTATTTTGTTCAAAAGTGGTATTTAAAAATGTTCTTACTTTTCAAAATATGAGATGCTCTATCAAGTGCATAATGAACTGCTGATTCATCCAACTGTAGTGAATTCATCAAGCTCGTGTTGCTATAAATTATATACTTTAAAAGATATAAGAATTTATAAAAAGCTATAAATCTCCAAATCATTTGTCTTCATGATCATATGGAGAATTTTTAGTTCTAACCTAAAGCGTTATACAGGTGATTAGAGACAAAATAAAGTGAGAAGGTACTCATTACTAATAGATGAATGTAAAAACAATAACGGACATGAAGAATTATCAGTTTGTTTTCGCTTTGACTATATCATATATGGATAATGATTTTTCTCTCATTGAAGTTACTCAGGCGATCACAATTACAAACAAGGTAATTCGATAAAATCCTTGCAGTTTTCCAGTTATCGTGGCATTTAGAGCTGACAGTTCACTGAACAAAAAGTTTCTTACAATTTTTTTAAAAGCCCCCCCCCCCCCCCCCCCCGATTTTGAGGATGTGCTACACTCGTTTTAAATATATATAATTTCCGTTCATAGAACGATACTTACATTATTATACATATAAAGCAATTATTGTAAAGACGTGACAATTTTTTATCCACAGGACCCATTCATTATTAAATCAAAAAAAAAAGAGAATTGACATCAAAAAACCAGACTATCATTTCTATTAAAAACGTATAAAAACATATCTTAGAGGAAAACTGCTGAATTAAATTATTAGTATAATGGAGCAAATAAAAAAATTATAAATGTTTGTAAAATTAATTAAATATTCGTGTTTTAAATAGTATTATTAAAATGTAAATTTTTTTGGTTAATACGAGTCCTTTTGTTCACTATAGATTATAGAAATGAGTTCAAAACATTGGTAACCAAATATTTCTAACTAAAAGTTTTAAAAACAGCGTCGAAAACTAGGCACGTAAAAAATAAATAAATGATTATAACAAATAATTATTTTAAAATGAACATTAATTAAAAGTTAACCAGAACTGAAAAATAAAATTTCTTCAAAAAATCTAATTATTATTTTTCAATAAAAAGTTTCAGATGTTAAAAATCTGAGTAAAAATTAACAATAAAACGTCCATCATTAATTAAAATATAATGGAAAATATGTTTACGAAAATATAAAAAGTTACACAAAATCATATTTTATTTATTCAAAAATTCACTTTGAAGCTTTGAGTTTCTAAACCTTTAAAGGATATAACATCTTCTAAAGAGATCAAGGTAAAATACTTATGAATTGAATCCTTGTCTTTGTTTCTTTTCAATTCCAGTTTGATTCTTATGCGATAAGGCACACCCCTTATCCCTTTAGACCAAATATATTTGTTTACACTGTCATCTAATCTAACATCAGGAGTGAGCATAAGTTTCTCAGCAAATTTTCTTATTTCTCTAATTGCTCTAGGAGCCTTCTTTTTGAAACCGATTTTATAGAGCCTTTTATGAAGATTTATAGTACAGTATCTAACAATTTCTTCTCTTTTAATCAACTTAATATTTCCAGATTTTGTAGCTTTAACCATTTTATAAAAATTGCGTTGACGTAAATACAGATAAAAATTAAATTAAAAAAAAAACTAAAAATGATAAATTTTATTTGAATGTAAAATTATAATATTGCAAATTTTATTATATTTCACTCTTTTTTATGCTTTACAATGGGATTTTTGCTTAAAAGTAGAAATATTTAATATTTGCATTATGAAAAAAAAATTTATTTCAAATGAGCCTCAAGTATTGTTAGGGTGGATCTCTCAGCTTAATAGTTGAAGAACTAAAAAAATCTAAAATTTTAAGATGTTAAATTTTAGTAAAAAATTTAGTATAAATTTAACTTCATTTCAAAAATTTTAAGACGTTAAAATTTTTTTAGTTAAAAATTTCTACACCTTTTTTTGTAAAAATTCCATAGCTCCAGACTTTAGTAAAGATACTTTTAGTAAAAACTGATACTACACCTTTTTACAGACTCACAAAACATCATCAAAAACCTAAGCCTCAAACACAACATCTCATTCTTAACATATATCCTTGTTTCTAAACTTACCTATTTATCAAATTATTTTGAAATACACCTCTACTAATGTATGATCACTCAAACATTCTAGAATACATTTATGTAGATAAGCTAACTAAAAAAGAACCTCTAAATACTTCTTACAACCGGGTTAACTCATTTCCCCTGGAAATCTATTCTTCTTTACATAGATCTTACACTCAATACCTTAGACAAGAACTCATCCAATTCTCAATCAGATGGTATCCGCACACTGCCCGTGCAACTCCTATTTCTACCGCATCCAAAAATCACAAGGCAATCTTTGTAGATTCAACTGCAATCATCACAAAACAACTCATCACCTATTTTCTTGCTCCCACCACAATCACGCAAGATCTTTATTTCTTTCACTATCCGTCAAAACTCCCAATCGCCCACCATCTAATTTCTACTAACTACTTTTATATCTGAACCTCCTCAATGCTCTAAACTCTCTCATTATTTTCCTAGAGTCAACATTGAAATCTCTTAACCCAGCGGCTTCTCACACCACATCAACTCACATAAAAAACCCAATAAAACTAAAACCTACACAATTTTTTAAAATTTAAGATCTATATTATTTAACCGCCACCTACTACCTTCGCTTAATCAATCATATTTTTTCTACCACTTTAAAAATCCAATTTTTTGACACTTCAAACTCCCTCAACAAATAACCAATCTCTCCAAACTAGCTCACTGTTAATGAATCCACAAGCCAAACCACTAAAATTCTCTCAAATTTCAACTTTATACCTTCACAAACATTTCGCAAGCATATGGAAAAGTCCAATAATGCTTAGGCATATCTTCCTACCTACCTACCATACCTAATATTGAACAAATAAATCAACTTCAGTGAGCTATTTTTGTATATAAAAGTATAGGTTTAAATGATGAGTTTACTAAAAATTATTTGGAAAACAATAATTTTTTTATATAACACACGAAATAGATACAACTTACGTAATGTTAAATGTAAATATGCATCATTCAAAAATTTTTTTAAATCTATAAAAACATTTGACTCAATAAATTTATTTATTAGATATTTAAAAAATATCAGAAGCCTCAAACGTAAAAAGATTTTTATGCCTGTATAGATTCATTTCAAAATTTAACTTTTGTTATCTTTAAACTTCCGCTTTATCTTTCTCTTCTTCACTGAATACTTTGGGTATTAAGGACTCAATCTCAGAATATGCCTATTTTCAAACAACATGAGCTCTTACCTTCTTAGAGCTACCCTTCTATTTTATTTTTCTTGTGTTTGTCTTCTTTGTTATATTTTTTTCATATGACGATAACCTAAACAGTTTTGTTCACTTTTCTTAATAAACTTTGAATTTCTTAATCATTTTTCTTATCTGCTCCCTCAAAAGTGGAAAAGGATATACTTTTTTAGTACAGTTTTATATTGTAATAAGCATTACATTAAAGATGAAACTTTATTTTTGAATTTGTTCAATATATACAATCAATATCTATTAGAGGTCATTCACAATTGACGTCAACATAGACTGGGATGGAGGGGGAGGCTTCAAGTTGACAAAAAGTGGACAGGGAGAGGGGGGAGGGGGGTTTGGAAAAGTTGACATCAACATTATATATACCTTTCTCAGATCAGTAGATTTCATAAAATATTTATATATTTTATCTATACCTTGGCAAAGCTTGGGAGGCATTGCATATGCAAAGAAGCGAGAGCAAACTATATAGTATTTAAAGTTAAAAAATTTAAACGCTTATAGCTTTCTTTGGAGTATTTGAAAACTCACAAAATTTTACATAGCTGTCAAGATATAAAAACTTTAACTTATATTAAAGTTTGTTAAATTAAAAAAAAACATTAAAAAAAATAAAACCATCGTATCTCAAATGCAACGAACGAGGCAACTGGTGCAAAATAAAAGCGTATGTATTACAGTTTTTGCGATGATATTTTTTTATAAAACTATTATCTCTTTTTAAAAAATTCACATCATTTCTCAAAAAACAACAGCCATGATGTTTCATTAAACTTTATATCATTTTATCTTTTTACATAAGACATAATCTCATTTTATCTTATAAAACAAAACCAAAAGAAGAAATTGGATAAAAATGAGACAATGAAATGAAAAATGTAATTAATTTTGAAAAATACACTAACTTATATGCCTCCGAATAGTTTTTATATCATTTTTATATTATATACAAAGTAAAATTTTGAGGAGAAATCAATGAAATGCCTCCAAAGGACTATTTAAAAAAAATATATATAAATATTTTTATAAAAAAACAAATTAAACTTTCATAACTTGTAATTGTACTAATATGACATTCACCGCATGTAGGAAATCACCAAGGGGGCTTATAACGTTTTCAGGGATTGATATAACATCTTCAGAAGTTGGCTTTTCTTGTTCAGAACAATCAGAGTTGAGATTTTGTGCCAACTGCTTTTCACTATTTATATGCCAATAAACGTCACCACTACTAGGAGCCGGAGCAAAGTGTTTTAGACTACCTTCCCTCGATCTTGGATACCTTATGTGTGCATACAAATGATTTGCATTCAGTACATCTCGCGTTTTTACCAATTTTCCTTAAACCTCTGCATGGAGAAAAGAGCTATTGTGGTACAGCTGCTCCCATCGAAGTTTTTCTAGAAAATTTAAAGATTAAATCATGCGGTGAAACATTGTTGAAGTATTAATTAACGTCCTGATAAAATTTAACGCTTCGGGGATAGCATCTTCACAGTGGATTACATTTTAATTCCTAGATTTCAGAGTTAGTTGGATATATTTCCATATCGTTTCCACAAATCTCTCAGACTGACCATTTCCAGCCTGGTTTTAAGGAGTTGTCCTACTAAGTACAACATTATGAGATTTCAAGAAGTTGCAAAACTGTTCACTCATGTATACACTTCCACGATCAGAATGAACGTAATTTGGCAGTCCACATACGGAAAACAAACCGCTTAACTGCTTTATCAAAGTCGTAGACGATATGTCAAGGCAAGGCAAAATGGAAACGCGAAAACTCGTCGACAACCACCAGAACACATTTATTATGCTTGGCACTAGGTAGTGGTCTATTGAAGTCCAAATTGAATCGCTCCCATGGCCTTGTAGCCTTTATCATTGTTTCTTCCACTTTAATGAACCTTGGCTTGATCCAACAGCACACAGGACATTTGGAACATACGGAATTCTGCAACAAAAAAATGATAAATTCTTAGTTCTGCAACCGCGTGACTTCAGAATGAGCTAATTTTGAATGAAGGAAACGGAGGTTTTCAATTGGATGGCAGGATGATTGGCATGGACAAAGCCTAGAGGGAGCGTCTACCGCAACGTTCAACTTGCCGGATTTATATTCTATGTCAAAGTAATAACTGGAAAGTTTAAGTCTCCATCTTAAAATCTTCTCGTTTTTGATTTTGTAAGTTTGTTTTTGGTTGAGCATAAAAGAGACAGAATGAAAATTTTATCTACTAGGTAATGCCGCCAGTGCTTCAGGGTCTTAATGATTGCGAGAACTTCTTTCTCTATGATGAAATATTTCTTCTCACTGCCTAAAAGAGTCTTTGAAAAGAAGGCGTCAGGTCGTCCTTCTTGATGGAGAACCGCTGATACGGTTTAATTGTTTGCGTCTGTTTTAACTTCAAAAGTAGTCTTACACTCTATAGCCCAAATTACAGAATTCAAAATCTTGTTTTTTATTTCATTGAAAGCATCAATTTGTTCTTTACCAAGAGGAAAACTAGCACAAATTAGCGGGTTAATTAATTCAGAAAATTTATGAATTCATTTGGAATAATAACTCAACAAACCTTTAACTCTTTCTAATTCAATCAGTGTTTCGGGAACTTTAGCACTCAAAGGAACCTGGTTCTTTCAGGATCAGGTCTTATTTGTCCATTTTTATTAAACAACCAAAAAGGCAAAGAGAGCGAGTATTGAAAACACATTCTTGCTTATTTAGTGAGATTAAGCTTAGATTTTCAAGCGAAAGTTGTTACCTGCATTTTTGTTAATTCTGTTTTTAGGTTTTTATCATCTCCTGTTCCAATTAGTTCAACAAAAGAAGGCTTAACTATAGGCATGATAAACTGTCATTTTGGTTCACTATTTCAAGCTCAGTTTATGAAAACTCTTAATTGGATGCCGAAGGAAGAACTTTAATAGAACGCTTCAGTTGCTTGAAGTGTTCAAAGAAATTTTGTTCAATTAAAGAAAAAAACAAGCACTCATCATTATGTATCTTTAAACCCACACAAGCTCAAATAATTAAAAAAAAATGAAAGGTACGAAGAAGTTAAATATGAAGATGAAAATAGTTTTGGGCTGAATATTTTTGATAGAATTGACTAAATATTTTTTACAAAATAAAAATTTTTCATCTTCTAATTTTTCTTTTAAGTTGATGTCAACTAAAAGTGGGAGGGGGGGGGGGGGTAAAGTAAAGTTGACATTGGTTGACAATAGGGGGGGGGGAGGGGGCAAAATTTGACAATAATTGGTTGACGTCAATTGTGAACGACCCCTTACTCTGATTTTTATATTGTTATTAAATACATCTAATTTACACTCATTTAAGTTATTTATCTAATATATATATCACTATCTATGATCTATCATATATCTCAACGCTTTTCTCCGTTTGGATACTAATAATAAAAAAAAATAATACAGCTTTTATAAATGTGCAATTTTAAATTTGTTTTTTTGTTTTTTATTTGTCCAAGCTTTTCGGCTTGAATTAGTGTATAACAGTTTTGTGAAAAATTTTATAATCGCTAATTCATTTAAACGTTTTGTAATTGTCTACTATACTTCGTTTATTATTTTGATCAGTTTGATTCATGATACACAAATTAAAATATGCTTTTTCCTGTTTTTTAATTCTGAATATCTCGCTAAATGTATTGATATAATTAATATATGAATTGTAATTTTTTTCTTGCTTTTGTATATATATGAAGTTCTTAAAAATCCTTTTATTTACAAAACATATCTTCTCAAAGGGGCGGTATGTAGAAAGTAAGAAAAAAAGTAGAAAGTAAAGTTGACATTGGTTGACAATAGGGGGGGGGGAGGGGGCAAAATTTGACAATAATTGGTTGACGTCAATTGTGAACGACCCCTTACTCTGATTTTTATATTGTTATTAAATACATCTAATTTACACTCATTTAAGTTATTTATCTAATATATATATCACTATCTATGATCTATCATATATCTCAACGCTTTTCTCCGTTTGGATACTAATAATAAAAAAAAATAATACAGCTTTTATAAATGTGCAATTTTAAATTTGTTTTTTATTTGTCCAAGCTTTTCGGCTTGAATTAGTGTATAACAGTTTTGTGAAAAATTTTATAATCGCTAATTCATTTAAACGTTTTGTAATTGTCTACTATACTTCGTTTATTATTTTGATCAGTTTGATTCATGATACACAAATTAAAATATGCTTTTTCCTGTTTTTTAATTCTGAATATCTCGCTAAATGTATTGATATAATTAATATATGAATTGTAATTTTTTTCTTGCTTTTGTATATATATGAAGTTCTTAAAAATCCTTTTATTTACAAAACATATCTTCTCAAAGGGGCGGTATGTCTGAAATACTTATCAATATCTTGATTCTGAAATGGTGTATTAAGCCTCTTGTGTTTGATAAATCATTTTTTAACTTATCTAAATTGATTAATTACGTAAGTTTTTATTTAAGTACAACTATGTAAGTTTAGTCTATAGAGATTTTTGCTGTGTCCATAGCGATTGCCTGTTTTCCGTCGCTTAACCGAATTCAGAACATTCATAAGAATCCCTGTCCTTCATTCACCAATCCTATATGTCAAAAAAAGGAATACGAATTTTTGATATTAATTATTTTTGTAAAAAAATACAAATATAATTTTTTTCAATTTCATTTTTGTTTCAGTTTTATAATGGGAAAATCTAACTACCATCTGTGAATAGAGAATTATATAGAGAATTTTATTACCTGCTGGAATGCCCTGCTCTTGTAATGATAAAATAAATATATTTGATATTTATTATGTTAGATTGATGAATGAATATTGAGATCTGTCATCAGCACTAAGAATTACCGAGTACGGTCTAAAATATATATATTTAGCTATATTTTTCAACTCAAGTATTCCTAGCTAACCTATAAATTAGCATTTGTATTAGATAAATTTTTGAAAATTTATATTCTTATAGAATATTTAAAGCGTAACTCTTTTATATCTATAGTTCTATTAACACATAGATGCTACTCGTTAGAAAATGTCATTTAAAATTTTTGATTTATAATTAAACTGCTCAAAAAAATTATTAAAATTTTTAATATAAAATATCTTTAAATTAAATATGATATGTTGGATTTATTTATAGACTTAAAATCAAATTTGTAATTCGATCCTTTTCAAACCTCTTTTCTAATGAGTTATGAGGTGGTGTAGTCATTTAAAGGGAAGTTTTAGAAAAAGATTTAGACCTAGACATACAGCTCCACTATTGCGAATGTTCGTAATGACCACCTTGGGAAACATTAAAATCTTAATTATGGGACCTCTAGTTTAGCAGCTAAGATTACAATAACAAATAGTAAATCCTAGAATCAAGATGTTTCTTTTTGACAGAAGAAGGAAGAATCAGCTAGTTGGGCGTCTCTGTGTAGATTTGACTATTATAATTTATAGGGATACATGCGGGGAGAGGGTAGGGTCGAAATGGGGTCAGTGAATGCTAAGGAAAGACAATTGAAATTTTTAGGGTTTAAATTTACTAATATAATTAGTTTATTCTAGTTAATATTTTTGGTTAACTTGTTTATTTATGATATATTGTTTCAAATATTCATTTAAGGTATAGTAATCGTATATTATTTTAAAAGTCTAAAAGTATTTATACATGATTTAATTTTTTTACCCCAAGTGGGGAATAACTTGAATAATTTATTGACCCCAACTCCGCTTCTGAATTCAAACTTTTTTTAGTGACTGACTCTTTGACTCCGGCTGTAGCATCTTTTCACCTTCAAATTATAAAAAACAAAATTAACTATTTAACTAATTAAACTATTTGAATTTTATATTAATTTTAAAATCTGTTTTTCAATTTTAAGGTAAAAAGTGGTGTGTTATATAGGCAAATTAATTAAAATTAAGTTTAAAATGATAGGAAGAAAATTTTCAATAAAACTTTACATTTTTACCCCCTTCCAATTTGTTTTCAAGGAGGAGAAAAAGTCCTTCGCTTCACCAATAATTTTGAATTTTTTCAATTTTATATCATTAAAAAACTTGTTTGACTTATAATTAGACATTCTATATTACTTTACTTGTTTTGCGGTTGAGTTTTCTTTTAAAATAAAATTTAAAGATTATAAAAAAAAACTTATACTTAAATTCGACCCTTGGTTGAAATGTCTATTGATTGATTTGACCCTTTGTTGAAAGTCCCTTTGTCGGTTTAAACTTTTGTTGATTTATCCCTTGGTTGGAATATTTGTGGTTGAAAAGTTCTAGAACTAATAACAAAAAATCACCATTCCTATTGGTATTAAGGATTCTGTAAAACATATGATGTATCATATGGTCTATGTACAATAAAAGTTGGTCTTATCAAATATCTCATTATGGTTTATTTATTTTCACAATTTTACAGTAACATATATTTATTATCTTAGATAATGCACCTTTATATAGGGTGATTTTAGGGAATACTTTACTATTAAAAATTGTTTCACAATTATTCAAGAATTTGTCAAAATTTCAAACAAATTCTCGTAGACTTATAATAATCTGAAGTTTTTTTAGAATTTGGTATAAAGTATTTTATATGGCAAACTGTACTGATTTTGAGTATTTTATGCTACTCGTGATTTTGCGAATATGTCAAATATTTATTCAATTATTTAGAAGACACAAACACAAAGTTTTGTTTTTCCACTGGTCACTAGCTAACTTACTGAAGGTGGTTTTGCCTTGTGTATGTCAAAAAAGGGTTTACTCACAAACCGCTTGATTCAAAGCACGCAAAGCTTAAGTGAGTTGCTGCCTCGCACACCTCCCCCCTTTTCCCAAGATTTGTCCAACTTTTTGCGACAGAGGTGCAAAGCGAATGCGAGCAATGAAAACTTTTGGCCATCTCTGCTGAAGTGCAACTCTGCTAGTTCGGCTCTCAACAGGGAAGCGGACTCACAAAAGTCTTCTTTCTCTCACTCACCAAAGTTGCTCATTTCCAACAACTTCGAAAGCTTGGACTATGACCCTTGCGAGAACTTACCTGAACAAGAAGCAGAAAAGCACATGTCGTATACCTTGTTCAAGTGGCATGCTATTTGTCGTTGGATCGTCATGCTAATGATCGGCGTCTTCACCGCATTTGTTGCATTTTTCATCAATTGTAGCATCAATTTCTTTTACAAGTTTAAGTTACTTCTGCTAGACTACTTTTTACAAGATTGCGTCTTCGACAATGTCTGCAACTCTCTACCAGCCCTCTTCTTTTGGCTTCTGTGGGCTTCTCTGTTTTGTGGGGTCGCTGTTTTGATGGTTGTGTATGGCGAAATGGTGACTGCGGGGAGTGGAATTCCTCAAGTCAAATGCTACTTGAATGGCGTTAAAATTCCACACGTGGTTCGCATCAAAACATTGATAATTAAGGTTTTCGGTGTGATAGCCTCAGTTGTCGGCGGCCTTATCGTGGGCAAAGAAGGCCCCATGATTCATTCGGGAGCTGTGATCGCTGCTGGTGTATCGCAGGGTAGATCACGAACTCTCAACTTTGATACCTCCTTTTTTAAAGCGTTCAGGACAGATACGGAAAAAAGAGACTTTATAAGCGCGGGTGCTGCGGCTGGGGTTTCTGCTGCTTTTGGTGCCCCGCTTGGTGGAGTTCTTTTCAGTCTCGAAGAAGGTGCTAGTTTTTGGAATCAACAACTCACATGGCGTATATTATTTGCTTCCATGGTCTCAACATTCACGTTGAATGTCTTATTAAGTGCTTACTCAGGTCATCCTGGCGAACTTTCTAACTCTGGTCTGATTAATTTTGGCAAACTCAAAGACATTAGCTTCAACATAAGAGAAGTTCCACTTTATCTCCTCTTTGGTTTATTTGGTGGTCTATTGGGGGCGTTATTCAATCACATCAACTATCGATTAACTATTTTCAGAAATAGATACATGAAAAAGAAGTTTCTCAAAGTTTTAGAAGTCGTTAGCGTGGCTGCAGCAACTGTATCCATAGGCTTCCTTTCCGTCTACCTTATGAAAGATTGTCAGCCGATAACAAACACGAACCAAGTTATGCACAAGTTGCAGTACTTTTGTCCTGAAGGCCATTTCAATAGCATAGCTTCCCTTATATTCAGTACTCCTGAAGAAAATGTGATAACTCTTTTCCACGCCCCCATCAGCGCCTTCAACTATCGCACACTCTTTTTTCTCTTCTTCGTTTTCTTCTTCCTTTCTTGTTGGACGTATGGCCTGTGTGTTCCTAGTGGTCTTTTTATTCCCTGCCTTCTAATCGGGGCTACGTGGGGTAGATTGATTAGCATGATGGTTCAAATCTTCTTTCCTGGAGCGAGTTGGGCTTCCCCGTCTAAAATGGCTTTCGTGGGAGCGGCCGCACAACTAGGTGGTGTTGTAAGAATGACCTTGAGTCTTACCGTGATTTTGATAGAAGCGACGGGCAGTATAACTTTTGGGTTGGCTCTAATGCTTGTTCTTGTGTTAGCGAAGTGGATAGGCGATTACTTCAACGAAGGAATCTACGATATTCACATAAAACTTCAAGGCGTTCCCATTCTTGGCTGGAACCACCCTCCATTCTCACTCAATATAACTGCGAGTGAAATTATGAGTCATCCTGTTGTTGTTTTGCGAACAATTGAAAAGATTGGAGATGTCATCTCAACCCTGAAGAATACCACGCATAATGGATTTCCTGTTGTTGACACGAATTTAGAACACACCCGTTTATCCTTTGGTCGCTTCAGAGGCATCATTTCTCGCTGTCAGTTGCTCACGCTCATTCAACACTTTGCCAAGGATAAGCGTAGCTCGAATATGCCAACTTTGGAAGAGTTTAGAAATCAATATCCCCGACGCTTGTATTTAAAGGATTTGAACCTGTCGCCACAAATAACAAATCAAAATTTGGATCTGAGACCCTTTATGAAAGCCGGTCCCTACACACTTTTATTCAATGCCACTCTTCCCAGAGTTTTTAGGCTTTTTAGGGCGCTTGGTCTGCGTCATTTGGTTGTAACGAATGAGAAAAATGAGGTTGTTGGAATGATTACTCGCAAAGACATCGCGAGATACCGATTCCACACGTCATCGGGTAGATCTGAGCTCAAAGAGATGCAATTTATTCAATTTGATTGAAATACAATTCGAATTTCTCAATTACAATTACAAATTATCTATGTTATTCATTATAGATGCCTAACACAGTATTTTTTTATTCATTTCATTTATAAAGTTATTTTTTACAATTATACAATAAATATTTTATAAATAGCGCCCAATTTTATTATTTTTTCTTTTCAATTCTTTGATGAATTCACCTTTTTTAATTAGTGTGTGTATATTTTTAAGCAATACACTTTTTCATAAACTTTTCAATATCTTTTATCTAATTCCATAGTTTAACAGTAGGGCACACGCGTCTTTGTCACGCCTTTTGCCACTTCAAGGCATCATTTCTCGATGTTAGTTGAAGTGTAAGATAAGAATCTCTCACTTCACTAAATTAGACGTTACCGTATTAAGACAAACAAGGCAACTATTATGGCAAATAGATGATATTGCAAAAATTTCTGAAGTTAATTGCACGCGCTTGAAAAAGTTTCCAGTTAAAAATCAAATGGCTCATCCACAAAAATCTTTACGTTTATTTTAAGATTATTCAAGTAAATAATTCAATGCCAAATTTTAACTGCGTGCTGGTTTTTTATCCTCATTTTCTTCCTCTGAAGAATTCAAGGGTTTTTACGGTTAGGTAGTGGTGCTCTGGCGACCCGATTCTAGCCCTGTTAGTAATAAAGCTATCACTAGACATTAAGATTGTTTCCCACATTGTGAGCGTTCGCGTTAGGATTGTATTTTTCACTCAGCTGTATGTATATATTTGAAACATACATTCTTGTAAAATTATACATTTGAATGTATAGTTATGCAGTAACGAGGGCCGGTATTAGGCGTTTAGTGGAATGGAAAGTCCAGGTAGACCTGGACTCAGCATTCCAGGCGGGACCTCTGAAAGGATGTGTTAGAACGTCACAACCCATTAACGCCCATTATCCCATAAGTGGGATGTAAACTTCAACATTAAAAATAAAAAATATTTTTTAACTTTTAGTTTTTTAATAGTTACTATCATTCTCTTCAATCCTTTATAACTTTATAAAATTTTTTTTTATTCAATTTGACTATTTTTTTTATATAAAATTCAATATTTTTTAAAGCAAGTTTTGGAAATTTTTTGATTAATTTACTTATTGATTCAAATCTATCTAAAAACACCAAGTAAGTATCTCACATAATTCAGTATATAAAGAAAACATTTCATTAATATAAATTATGTGATCAAATTTGTTTTATATATTGCAAAATTATAAAAATTTACGATCACACATTAGCATCCCACTTATGGGATAATGGGCAGAAGACGCAAATTTATTCTTATCTTGAATATTTTCTAAATTTCGATAGTGTCATTTATATAATGCATGTATAAATGGTTGTAGACGATTTATTGAAATTTCAAAAACCATAAATTAAGCATGTCACAGTATTCACTTTGATCATTTTTTGATCAGGCAACAAAATTGACATGATTGATGACCTAAAATTTCAATAAATAGCCGTTTACTGTATAAATTGTGCTGTCTAAAGCTGTAATAACAGCTGCATTATATATTGTCAAAAAATAAATGCTTCCTCTTTATAATGCCTATACATTATGTGTTATAAGCAGGGCGAGGAAAAATTGAAAAAAATTGACTTTTACTCAGAGAAAAAATTGACTTTATTGACTTTTTAAAGTTTCATTGAATTGAACAACTATGAACACTTTAGAGAAAGTATTGAAAATAATTTCAAAGAATCCATGACTTTGTAATACAGCAACATATAATTAATATTTTCTGATTTAAAATTCGATCATTTTCTAGCACTTTTTTCAGTTTAGAAAAAGATCCTTCTACTTCTAAAGTTAAAACTTGACCATTTTGTAATTTGGGATAAGTACTGCGAGAGATTTGAGAGTTTTCCATATTCATGATTTTATTGATTTCATTTTATTTGAATCTATTTTCAAGATAACTTTTAACGCCACATTCGTCTTAAATGAAATAATGTTGAAGAAACAAGTAAAGGCATCTTCGACTGAAAAAGTCTCTATGTTGACTTTTTCCGACTAAATCAATGAATCGTTAATATTCTGATTATTGTTAGCAAGTTTTAACACAGATTTTCTTTTTTTAACAATTTCTTTATATTTGGCAATAAAATTCCATCATCTTCATCATTAATTTCTTCACTGCTGGAAGATTTTAATGAAAATATTTTGCTGCTTGCAACCAATTTGTCAATTTCGTTACAATTGGAACTGAAGTGTTGCCGATATGTTTGAAAAGAGAACGTCTTTTTCTATTACTAATTTTGAATGATTTAAAGCCGGTATTCTGCAATTTTGCAGGATAACTTAACTTTTAAGGTAAACTTGTGTAAAAGATGTGAAAAACATGCAATGATAAAAAAGTTTGGGAATAAAATTCCATAATTTCTGCAGCGGATATATCGTATGTAACAGCGTTTGGCAACAAAAATATTTGTCTTACAAAAAACTTTTTCATGTTTAACCACAGTCTGGCAAACTTTACAGTAAAACCTTTTATTAGATGAAAAAAAGCCCAACTATTGTGGAAGTGTTGATATAAAGAAGAAATCTTGTATGTATCGCTTATAACAATTTTAAGCACATTGAATCAAAAAGCGTTAAATATAAAAATTGACTTTATTGACCTAAACTCGAAAAATTGACTTTAATTGACTTGCAACACTAACCTAATAGTGTTGAATGAAAAACATCGAATGAGTATTTCAGCTATATTAAATTTGTGAAATTTAAAATCCATCTGGAGAAAAAATTTATTTTCAAGTAAATCAAAGCATGAATGAGTATTGCTTTCTTAATTAATGAATCTTTTCTAGTCATTGACGTAAAATATAAAGAAGCTGAAAATGGCTTGTCAACAGGAGACAATGTCGACTCTACTTCTCAGTCATGCTTAACTGGAGTACTGAAGATAAATTAGTAAAAAACATAGTGCTATTTTTTAAAGTCATTTTTCAATCATTTTGTTTCTTATTGAAAACATTTTTTGTTAGCTCATTTCATTCCAGAAAGAGCAATGCAGATTAAGTACTTTGAAATAAAAGTACCTTAAAGTCAATTAGTCGTCTGCGCCAGTTAAAACTGACGCTGTGATGAAATCTTTGTAACAATATAGAAGCATTGAAATTTGGGTCACTTGCAAAACTGAATTGATATTTGTGAGTGTAATTTAGTCTTTAATTTTGTACACTAATATTTCAGAGAATTTTTAATTTTTGGATGTGTATAACATTCGTGTACTTAAACAATGAAGCTAAAATGTCCCCATTTAAATTATTCATCGCATCCAACAGAGATGAGGTGTTTAGCAGGGCATCTTGCCCGGCATCTCTTTCAAAAGTTGATGGCTCTGAGATCATTTGTGGAAAGGATTTAACTTACCCGGATGACTTTGGAAGCTGGCTTGCTGTTTCCAAGAATGGCAGATTGGGCGTTTTACTTAACATCGTTGTGGGAGAGGCGAACGTTGGTCGTAGTCAGAATTTGAAAAGTCGCGGGAAGATAGTGATCGACTTCATCAACTCATCTTCTCCTCTTCATTTCTTGAAGGAGTTGTCATCGAATTCGCGTGTTTATGCGCCATTCAAGCTTCTCGCTTTCCAAGTCAGTGGGAAGGATGGCGATGAACTGAATGAAAATGCTAAATCCATATGTTTCAATGAAAAAAGCAGTTTTGCTATTTACTTGAACAGTGAGCGCGGATACATGTGTACTCTTCCTTCAAACTCTACCTATGCCTTCTCAAACTCTGTCTACGATGAAATACTCTTTAAATTTACTAATAAAGACCACCGATATATTGGCAATAAGACTTGGCGCAAGGTTATTCGTGGTAGAAACATCATGCAGAGCATATTGTACAAAAACCAAATGGACAAAAGCTCTCAACACAAAGAAGATTTGGAGAAAGAGATATTCGCAAAGCTTTTACAAGATAGGAAACAATGTTACCCTGATGAATATTTGTTTCGTGAATATCACAATTTTAATAAATATCTTGATATCAAGACTAGATCTTCTATATTTATTCTTCCCAGTGTTATTCCCATTTCAAATGAAGTTTATGGTACCAGATGCCAAACTGTGGTTTCAGTAGATTTTCAAAACGATGTGCGATACGTTGAAAAGAGTTTAAATGTTTCGAACGATCTCTCAAGGATTCCTGATGAGTGTACTTGGACTGGAAATAAAGTTTTTTCATTCAAAATTTAATTTATGTTTCCTATTTATTTAACCCATTTGCTAAAATTAATTTCAATTATTAGACTTTGAATAAATTTTATTTATTCGTCTTTTAAATCTTTATATTTAAAAAACATAGAAGCTAAAAAAAAGCTCAAAAGTCTCTCTTTCGTTCAATTCTCCTAAGAACATTCTCTCTTCTCCCTCCATTGCTAATCTTGACATCAGAAACCCTAGAAACTTTAAAGAATCCGTTAAAGCTCTTTTATATTTTCAATATTTTTCTCATGACTCTATATAAATATAAATATATATCTCATACTTTTAATTTATATTATATATCATTTAAAGTTAATGTTTATTAGTTGGTTATTTTTTTTTCGTTCTTGTAAATTATTATGTTTTTTTTTCATGTCTATCCATCTGGGTATGAAGAAATCACGATGAGGCCATGAAGCTTCCTTTTTCTCTCCCAATGGCAGGCCACATTAAAAGATTTCATTTTGATTTATTTCATCTGATATTATGTTTTTTTTCTTCTTCTTCAACATAGAAGCACAAAGTATTTTTGACACCTCCACAAATTTGTTCAAAAATTGTTCAAATTTTTCAATATAAACAAATACACAAAATAAATATTCCATCGTCTCACCGCTAAAACACCGTACAGCAAATAAGGTGTTTTTTATAAATACATTATGATTGATCGTGAATGTATAATATTAAAAAAAATTCAAACTTGACGCTTACACATACACTTAAAAACACCGGCATAAAAGTGCATTTAATCATGCTGTCCGATTTATCCCAGTTTTAGCGTTCGCAGTATATACGGTGTGTGCGTGCATGCTAAAGATCTGTAGGTTACATACAATTCTTTGCAGGGTAGTTTCAAGATCTTATCTTGAATATGATATAAGTCTGGATTATGTCTTTTTCTCTAGTTTTAAAGTGGTTGATAAGTTTTAACCCAGTTTATTAGTACAAAATGAACAGATTTAACAATTAATATGTAAAAAATTCTTTTGTGCTTTGAATGACTTGTTCGATAAAATCTTTGTGATTTGTGAGCAAAATAATACCAAGTTTCTTCAAATTGGCGAATCAATTTTGTCAAATAAAATGTTCTACATTAAATTTGATGCTTTTACTCTTTATTATTTGGGTTTTCTTTGATTCAAATTCAAATTTTTACTGTAAATTTGTGATCATTTTTACGAAAATTTTCTGTCTAGAGACTTTGTATTGGAAGAGATGTTTCACAAAACTGCCTTTACCTCACGAATGTTTTCTTCTTGCAGAGAGCTGGTATTTGAAAAGCATGGAAACGTACTTGATGCCTTACAACTCAAAACGAGCAAGATTCCAAAACCTGGTTTAGAAGAGGTGATGGTAAAAATGAAAGCTTGTTCCGTAAATCCAGCCGATTTGGGCTTTGTTCGAGGAATCTACGGTTTCAAGGCCAAGAACTTTCCCTCTCACGTTGGAATGGAAGGGTATGGAGAAGTGCTGGAAGTTGGGGAAAATGTGAAGAGCTTGAGGTGCGGTGATAGTGTGCTTTTGTTACCCTTAACAAACGCCGTGATTGGCTCTTGGAGATCTCACCTAGTAGTGGACGAAAAGCATTTATTCAAATTTGAAGCAGCGGATGAGATGGTAGATGCAGGTGTTTACGCGTATGCCGTCATAAACCCACTGACTGCCTTCTTTCTTCTGACAGAGATCGTTGATTTGAAGCGAAATGATGTGATTCTTCAGAATGCGAGTAATAGCGGAGTTGGAAGGTTTATCATTCAACTTTGCAAGAAGTATCATCTCTCTTCGATTAATATTGTGCGAGACCGAAACAGTTTTGAAAGTATTCGTGATGAACTGATCTCACTTGGAGCTTCTTATGTGTTGAAGGATTCTGATCTCCTGTCCAATCATGGGTTAAGTGAAATTTTAAAACAATTTGATCATCCTAAATTGGCGTTAGACTGTGTTTGTGGAAATCTTGGCAGCAAATTTATCTATTTTAAGCCTGAGATTCACGTTGTGTATGGCTCTCTTTCATTGAAACCTCTAACTATTTCTTCTTCCAACCTAATATTTGATGGAACGCATGTTCGAGGCTTTTGGCTGAGCAGCTACACACACAATTACTTGTCATGTGAACAAAAATTACAAAGTGTGATTGCAACAATACTTTCCTATTTTGCTGATGGCACCCTCAAGCCTTTACCAATTAAAAGGTTTGCTTTGGAAGAGTACAAAGGCGCTATTGATTTGATTCTTAGGGGCTTTTCAAACTGTAAAGTTATTTTCACATTTTGAAATTATTCATCAGTCCTCCCTCTTTGCGGTACATCTTTTTGTTTGTCTCAATTTCTTTTATACTACGTCCAATTAAGTATACATGTATTTATTTATGGAATAAACACTTTGAAGTGTTAAATTTCCACTTTTTTAAAAAAAAAGCTTGTATGAATAGAATATTTAATAACTGCCTTTCTTGTATACCAATTTTTTTTAACTCATATCATATTAAAGTCTTATGAATTTTAAGAGTATTTCAGTTATATATTCTTAAAATCAGGACCGGTTGCAAGCCGCTTTAAGCGATGTTATAAAATTGGGCCCCGTGCCTTGAAGGGGCCCCACACCTGTGGGCTAAGGTAAAATGAAAAGTGAGATAATCTTTTTCATAATATTAATTTATTATGCATGGGAAATTTAGTAAATTATTGTTATGTCATCTCCCTTAGCAATGGCAAATTTTTTCCACTTTTCAATGCGAAGTGGGAGAAATATGGCGTATTTTTTTCTTACTTTTTTCAACATTTAAATTTTCTACACCTTCAAATTCCAAAAAAGAACTTTGAAAGATTTGCTAATAAAAAAGCTAGAGCAGTCTTTTTCTAAAAGAGTGAATGTAATTGCCTAATTTGCCTCCCAAAATAAAATATGTAATTTGCCTCTGTTTCCATATTGCCTTTAAATTTTCTTATACCAATCATAAAATGTCTATTTTTTAGTTTGTGTGTGTTTTTATTCATATGAAATATAAAAACCGATAAATTTTACTATGTAGAGTAGGGGCCCTTCTATCAGATTTCTAATTGCCCCCAATTCCTAGCACCGGCTATGCTTAAAATCCAGCACGAGTTTACGTGAATTTTTTAAGATAACTTTTTTTAGGAAAAAAACGGGAATTTTTGTATTCAAAATAGTGAATCTTACATAATGATTCAAGTCTAAAATTTACATAGTTGAACGCAAACTCTTTTACCTACATTTCAAGTCATATATACACACTCCTTAATAACCTAACTTCCTTTTCTACCTCCTTCAAATATATCACTTTTTTCACAGACTCGCAAAATTTAATAAATGATCTAAAACTTGAAAACAAAATCTCACATTCAACTTAAAATTCAATTAAAATTAAACTTAAAAGTTTCATAATTTCTTTTATTATTATTTATAGAATAGATAAGAGAAAAGTGAGATCTATTCACTTTTTCCTTATTTTTTCATATTTTTTGCCAAAGTTTTGTATTTAACATTATCCAGCGATTAAAAGCATATTCTAATTCAGAGACGGATCTAGAAATTATCATTACGGGAGGGGGGGGGGGCGGATTTTACTAAACTTGAACTCAAATTTGAAGCATATAAATTTAAGCTTTATCAAAATTTTTAAGCTATTTTTATCTTATTTTGGGTAATAGTTTAATAAAAATCGAAAATTGACTTTTTATCATAAAACTTAGAGTATCATAATAATATATCAAAAAATTATAAGTGTCTAGGACACTTTTTAGCATACATATCAATAATGATGTCAACATCCAATCGAATATCTTCGTGAACAAAAAGAAGAATGAGAGAATTAAAACGATCCTCATTCATTGAACTGCGAAGTGAATTGATGTGGTAAAACTTGATGTGTAACAAATTTAGAAAAAAAAATTGGATAAAATAAAAGTAATAAGTGTCACACTTAACTATGATTGAAACATAAAAAACTTTTTAGGGCTTCTCACTTTAGAGAAAGATTGAATCTAAAAAACGAGTTGCAGAAATCATCATAATATTTGAGTTCTACGAAAAGAATTAGATCAAGAATAATTGGAAATGCAATTTGGGGGGGGGGCGTACGCTGGTTTCGCCTCCTTTAAATCCGCCAGTGAATATGCTTATTTATTATCCATTTATTATAAAAAAAACGAAGGAACTGAATTCCTCATAGTAAAATTAAAATTTTTATAATTGCAATTCCTACTCTCAGTCTGTAAATGTCTATAACTTCTTAAAAACGCGACTGGTGTGACAACAACTATTTTAAACCAACTACAACTAGTTTTGCTTTCCTCTCGATTACCTGGATATCGTAAAGATTCCACAGACCATCGTTGATCATGTTATACGCTATTATTTTATACAACAACACACTAATGTTAATAGGAAAAATTATTTTCGTAAATTTGATGATGCCTAAAGACTTTTCCAATTTAGACAATACAAACTCTATGTTGACTTTAAATTTCAATATGTTATCTTTTATTAAACCGATAAAACTATAAACCATATCTAAACATAATGATTGTTTCAAAATTGACATGGCTATTTGATTTTGTTTAAATAAACAAAATATACCTTTGCATTTAGAACTATTACTTTGTCCAATAAAACATGCAATTCGGCTAAAGAACTTCGATTAAAGAAGGGTTGCTTCATATGTTTGAAAAATTAAATTATTTTTTCATTATGAAATATATTAAGAAAAACATGACTTTAAGTTTATTTGATATCGACTCACATTCCTATCTCTAAATCCTGGTTCTGCAACCAATTGTTGTATGGATTGGTAGTCCCGCAATGTCGTCATCAATAAGATTTCTGGAGGACTATCTACCATTTGTAACCTGTTAAGTTAACTTTGGTCATTGATGTTTTTTACGATGATCTACTTCTCCCTGCTTGCCTTCATGATTGAATCTGCGCAATTCGTGACGGGAAATGTCACTTGATCACTCCAATCTACAAACAACGTAGTATCAGAACTTGTCATTCCACCATATTGGGAGACGTCCTGCTTGAAAGCATTGAGGCATCAAGATTATCATCACGAATGGAAGAAACTAACTCATCGAATATAGAAGAGAGGGAAGCTAATGATAGCACGGATAAATTTGTTGAATGCGCAAGACCTAGCTACCTCTTATGATCAGGTCAAAGGTGTCTGGGGCATCTGGTTCTGGGCCTATATGGTGAAAAATACGGCTCTCACCAAAGTACAAGTACAACTGAACAACATCTTTGGGCCACTAGAGGAAAGCTGAAATCATAAGGTGGTATCGAACCGCATTCTAATTAGTTGAACTACAGCTTTAGCCAGGCTGGAACATAGGAAGGCTTGACTATGAAGATCAGATATGGCGGGGGATTGTCGTAACACAAATTTTCACTATAGTTTTAAGCACAAATGGCATATTTATTCGGAAAGGGCCCGCCGCGTGACAAACACTTACCTCGCGCTCGTAGAGCTACAGAGTTAAGAATGGAACGAACTTGATTACAACGAGGTGATACAATCTCCCTTTCATTGAAACTAAAAAATAAATAATTGAACCATAGCCTTTCCGAATATTTTCTTTCAAGCAAATATATGCATAGATTTTGTCCGTTTACAAGGAAGCATCTATGGCTCAATTATTTATTTTTAGTATCAATGAAAAGGAGATTCTAATATATGCATTTTAAGATTTTTTTCATGTCTTATTATTACCTGTCAAAATTTATATCATTCCTTTAAGATGCATGCTAAAATATATATCCCTACTTTTACTTACATAATAATCTTTTGAAATATCTTTTGTTAACCATAATATAGCAAATATAGCAATTTTAAGTTCAAACTTTTCAAAAATTTGCTAAAAACTTTTTACAAACATTTTTTGAAAACTTTTCCGTATTAAAGTCTCAATTTAACAATAAGAACTAATTGCTAATCATCTAACTTTTGGAAAATAATTCAGTAACTTTGACAAAAGAATATATTTTCTTAATATTTTCTAAAAAATTAAAGCCTGGGTGAGAAATTAGATATTTTTATCAACGGTTTAATTTTACATCTGGGGAAAAGTATGCGAAGAACAATAAGAACTACTAGGGATTCAAGGAAATATTAGAAAAATATTTTAATTATGTTGTTTTTGATAAATGTCAAAAGTTTTTAGACTGTGTAATGGTATACACCATAAAATTGTCTATACTAAATACCAGAAATTTGGTTCAGCCAGAAATTGTAGCATGGAGGCTATTGAAAAAATTTAGGCGGAACTAACAAAATATTCTATTGTAAAGATAAGCCTCAAATGTTGAAGTACAAAAAACTAAAAATGTTAATTCTATTTTTAATTGCATCCTCTGAAATTTTTACATCCCCTTAACATCCTCATCCGCGGATCATTTAAGTTTCAACATCCGCATCCAAAATTTTCAGACATTTATCTTTTTTTACATACCGCAAAGTTTTTTTTCGGAATTTTTCAATTTATATATAAAATTTTTGTATCCCTTTGAGGACGAACATTTTGAAGAGGATTTGTCTGCTTTCTTTTTCAATGGAATTTTATATATTCAAAGCAGACGATTTTGGTGACCTACTGGTCCTCAAAGGGTTAAGTGAGTCTTTATAATAAAATAAATAATAAATGCACTTTTACAATTTTTAGCGAAGGGGGTGGCAAAAAAGAAAGATTAAAAATTAGCCAGCTTTCGGATCTGTTTTAGATCTACAAGTTGCGTCATAAAAAATTAAAAGATTAAAAATGTAATTTTAAATTTCATATTAACTCAAGTTGAAAGCAGACGATTTTTATAAATTTTTTGTACTATTTTTTTATCGTAAAATAAAACTGCGTTTAAAATAAGAGAGCTTTAAAAGTGTGTTTATTTAAAAATTTTCAAATATGTATTTTTTAAACCAAAAATTTTAAGTAATGCTAATTTTTTTTTTAAAAAAAACTTCCTTTTTTAATAAGATTAAAAGTAAACCTAAAAAGCCATTTCAAAAACCATTTTAAACAAACGGCTATAGTTTAATATATATATAAGATTTAATATACTTTTATATGCTAGTATAATTTAACCTAAAAAATTTTTTTGAAATTAAAAGGAAAATTTTCAATCTATTTTTATATATAACATGTTAATTAATTTATTTGCCAGAATATTTTTTTAATAATACAAATAAACAAATAAGTTAAATAACTAACATACTCTTATTAATCTTAAAAAATTTAATCAAAAGGGGCGTGGGTAGGGTTGGTTAGATGCTGGATTCCATAACTCAAGGTTTGGGTTCGATCCCGCATCAAGCCTGCTTTCCTCATAGTTCGATACAAGCGGCGCAATTGTGCCTTCTCGATGAAAACACCCTATGGTACCTTTACCTTTACTTTTATAAAAAATATATTGTGAAAAATAGAATTTTTTATGTAAACCCCTGACAAATATTAGAACCCATGCACAATTTGTCACTTATGTGGACTTATCAAGCTGAATTGCAAGCACAAATTTACACAGAAATCTTAATAATTTTTTTTTGAAAAACATATTCTAACATTTCTTCAATTCATCGGTGGCTGTGTGTTAAGAGAAAGTTGTTAAAAAGATTTTTTTCAGAAATGAAAACTTTTTCACATTCTCCGCTATTCGAATTAATATTAGTAAAACCAAGAAAGATTTTTATGTATATATTTTCCGAAGAAAGATCAACTAAGATAGTGTTTAGCAAGTAGCAAACTCGATGTTAAATTAGTGTCAACCAACTTGTTCACATGAAAAATACCCACTAACATATGAAGGAGCAGAATTTTGAAGACTTATCGTCCGCTTTTTTTTCAATGTAATTTTATATATAAGGCAGACGATTTTCTTAGGGCCACAGTGTAATACTTGTCTTCAATGGCTTAAACAAACAAAAGATACTCAATTGAATCTATATATTAAGCAAAGTTATTCACATGAGAAAATTCACTTTACCCCTTATCAGTTTGAATTGGACATCAGTTTGCTATAAATAAAGTCTCCAGTTTTAAGTTTAATGAAAACTCATTGAAAAAAGATAGGCAGACACTTTCAAAAACCTGAGCTTTCATTTTTTGGAGTTGGTATTCTTCAAGTGATCCATGGTTCGCTGAAAAAAGTGCACCGATAATAATTTTTGTCTTATTTTTCTAGCCCGGCCAATTCACAATGGAATAAGAGGCCCATTCACTTAAGATTTAAAGTAACAACACTTTTGTTAAACAGAAAAATGAATTTAAAAGCTTAATAATGTGTTATGAGGAGACATTACTATCCAAATTATAGGCGTAATAACATGAAATTAGACCACACTTTCCCCAAAAGCCACAATTTATTAGTGAATATTAGAACTACGAAATATATAATATTCATTAGTAGTGTACACAGACCTGCGATAAACAATAATTTTAAGGGGGCGGGGGGACACAAGCATTTTTTAACTTTATTAAAACGCATTAGTGGTCAAGCCACAACTTAAAAAAATTGAGAAACAAATACAAAGTTTGCATAAAACAGTTAGAGTATGTATGAAGAAACTAAAAATTTATTTTATAACGTTTTTGAATTGTCTAAATGTGATATATTGGATGTTCCTCTAGAGGAACATTGGACTTATAGGCATATGTGTTACTGCTGTTATACTTCACACTTCATATTATAAATCATTATTATATTATATTATATATGGACAAATGTATATTTTTGATTGATCACTTCAAACGAGTCTGTGTTACTGCTGTTATACTTCACACTTCATATTATAAATCATTATTATATTATATTATATATAGACAAATGTATATTTTTGATTGAAACGAGTCACTATTCTAACAATAAAATTTTTTATTTTGATTGATTACTTTTTATCGCTTATCGTATTCAAGCAAGGCTTCTCTTTTTTGATTTACCTGCGTTCATTTTTATTCATATATAGATTTTCTTCTGTCTGATTTTCAAGCAAAACACAACAAGAAATTTTTTTCCAATGTCCTCTCATGATACTTTTCATCAAGTTTTAACTCTCCAGGATGCTCTCGATTTTTTGGAAGAGAATGAAAGTATTGATCCTAAAGTTGTAATTCTTCCTCCAGAATTCAATGATATTGATAGTGACTGAAACAAACAGGTATTGTGGACAAAAAAACAAGAGCCTAAACTTTGATAGAGTAGAACTGAATAAGTTTCTCGGAATTCTTCTAACATCTGGTTATAACTCACGACCAAGGCAAAGAATGCATTGGAAAAAAGATGATGATACATTTTGTAGTGTTATAGCAAGTCAAATGTCAAGAAAGCGATTTGAAGATATAAAATCCTGTTTAAATTTTTGTAACAATGATAATTTAGAAAAAAATGATAAATTATCGAAAATCAGACCTATTCAGAACCTCCTTAATTCTTCCTTGAAACAGTTTGGTTTTTTTGCTGAAAAACTTTCCATAGATGAGCAAATGGTTCCTTATTATGGTAGAAATTCATCTAAAATGTACATGAAAGGTAAACCAATAAAGTTTGGGTACAAAAACTGGGTAATGGCCTCATCTGAGGGATTTCCTTTTCATTTTGTTACATATACTGGCGCTGCAGACCGAGAAGACAGAAGTTTGCCTCTAGGATCTGAAATTATTTTAAAGATGGTGTCACTTCTAAAAGATGTTGATAATCATTATATATTTTTTGATAATTTTTTTACGTCTTACGATCTCTTAAAAGTTTTGCGCAAAAGAAATGTAAAAGCGATGGGAACAATCAGAGAAAATAGAAGTGTCCTTTTAAAAAAGCAAAAGAAATAAAAAAGGAAAAAAGTAGAGGATTTTGGAAAACTTTTTGTGACGGTGAAGTTTCAATTGTTCAATGGCTAGATTTGTTTATTTAGCTTCTAATTTTTGGAAAACAGGTAAAGTGAACAAAATAAAAAGATATAGCCAAAAGGAAAAAAAAACATATTTTTGTTTCATCTCCTGATTGCTTCAGCCTTTACAATGCTAGTATGGGTGGAGTGGATTTGCTTGAAAGGTTTGTAAGTGAGTACCGTCCTAACATCCACTCAAAGAAATGGTATTGGCCACTCTTCATCAATTGCTTGAGTATATCTGTTGTGGCATCATGGAAACTTTATGTGGAAGTGAAATCAACACCTCAAAAAGACTTACTTAAGTTCACAAGAGACATTGTGCATTCATTGTTTTCTAAAGCACTAACGTCAAAAATTATCCCTGGCCCAAGTGGAAAGCGCATTGAAAATCTAACATATGGTCTGCACCACCCAATTTCAGCTTTTACCCAAGGAAGATGTTCCCTCTGTAAAAAAAATACAATAAAGATGTGTTATCAATGCAAGGTTCGTTTGCATCCTTTGTGTTTTTACGATTATCATTCAAAATAAATAAATTTTTATTTGTTAAACTTTTTTCTTATATTACTAGCATTTGAGTCCAATGTTCCTATAGAGGAACATCATAAACTTTTCAAAAATTTCTGACTTTTTAAAACTCAAAAGACTACATTGGGATTATTTTTAGTTAATTTAAGAGGTTTTTTTATATTCAGTAACTTATTTCAGTGAAAATAAAAAAATCCTAGTTTTGTTTCCACATATTATAATCGACTTCAAAAAAAAGAAAAAGTAACTAAATTGATTTTAATAATTTTTACAAAAAATATTTAAAATTAAAAAAATGTTTTTAAAAATCAATAATTTAAAGTTTATTTTTCGTAATTACATAAAAAATTTTAACATCAAAATATTCAATTTCAAAAAAATAGGTTATTTATATTATGTTCCTATAGAGGAACATTAGACGTTAATGGGTCCCTATTAGTGCTGGGTAGTCAGCGTGAATACTCGTTTTATGCCCTCTCCTTAACTAAAAGAGTCATTATACCAAATTGGCAGAACCATATCCCTTCAAATTTGGTGAATTTTATTATAATCGCAACTACATCTTTTAAAATCCTCTATATTGTAGTTGAATGACTCTTTCATGAGAAAACATCTTAATCAAAATAAAAATTATTTTTTTCAAAAAAATTGTGGATATTATCTGTAGTTAAACTTAAAACTTAATGTCCATATTAGATACTCACTTGAAATAATATTTATATATAATATATAGATAGTTTTAAACGCACAACACTTATATTTAATTTTATCAATAAACTTTTTAAAAAATTTCAATCAAAATTTTGATTTATGATAAATATATCTAATAAAATTCATTCGAATTTACATAAAGTGTAAGTTTTTATACTAAATCGGACATACTGGTTTAATTTCTGGACTAAGTTTTTGCATTTTCGGTTTGAAAATATCTGAAAGTATAAACAAAATTAGTTGTTTACGCCTAAAATTTGTCTAAAAAAATATTCTTTCAAATTTTACATGAAATATATCATTTTATACCAAATCTACTATGTAGGCTTCATTTCTGGACTCCGATTTTACAATTAAGATTTAAAAACTGACTAGTGTCAATCAAATTTGGGGTTTAAATTTAAAATTGTTGTTTTTGAAATTTAGAATAAAATACCTGTTTTTGTGGTTTAAAAATATCTGAAAGTGTCAATCAAATTTGCTGTTTACGTCTTAAAACTGTCTACAAAAATTCCCATTCAAATTTTATCGAAAAACTACCTAACTAACTAGTTCCCTAATTAACTAGCTCTCTAACTAACCAATTAATTAACTAACTTACCAACTAATTAATCAACTAGATAAGTAAACTAACTTTAACCTTTGATTTGTCACTCTTTAGAACATTATTTAAAACCCTTCAAGGACCAGTTAGTGTGACAGGGAGAAAATTGTCTGCTTTAAGTTAAAATTCTATTGAAAAAGCAGACGACTAATCCATTAAACCCATCCAAAAAACACATTACCACACTTAGTAACAGATCAAGCGACTAATTTATAGCGTATATTAAAAGAACTACGAGTATCCTAAAATTCACACAGAGAACACAGACATATACATACTTTGAACTTGAAAACCCAGCCAATACAAACTTGAATACCATTATCACACCCTCAAGTCCAAAGAAACCTAAAAAACATCATATTTGATAACGAGATTTTCATGATTCTCAAAATAAGCTTTGAAATAAAATTTGCCACAAATAAAAAAATTATGAACACAAAAATTTGTTGAAAATAAATTATGTAAAAAAATATACTCATAGTTTCTATGATATTAGAGAAAAGGCTAAATTTAAAATCACATATGCTGTACAAATGTCACCCCTTTTAGCAAAATCCACGAAAACTAAAATCCCTGCTATCAAACTCCCTGAAACTAAAGTTACTGCTACTTTAGTTTTTGGGGATTTTCGTAGCTGGATTGGTTTTTGGGGAATTTAATTTTTGTGGATTTTGACTAGATACCGGATGAAACACATGCTTCTCAAAATTTAATATGCAAATCTTTAGAGTCATTTATGAATTAGAGGATTAAAATATAATTCTAGCTATGAATTGCATATCTGTTCATATTGTGTGTATAATATACATATAAACTACTGAAATTAATTACTAATTGTCTAATTAATTTACTTTACTCAATTTATTTCAAATATACAAATTTTTGACTATTTGACATGTTTTTATTCAAAGTATTTGTGATAGTGATTAACGCCATCTATAAAATAATCATATGTTGTTCCTTGTTCTGTATCCCCATAATGCGGACTTTATTCCAGTCTAAATTTGCATAAAGCATACAAGATTGAAACATCATAGCAATTTCCATTAGCAAAGAAGGAGAAAATTTTCATAGAGAGTCAATGATGCTATAATGAATTTGTCTGAAAAGCGAAGCTTAAAAAATTTTCGAGATACACTCCTTCCAAGGCGAATAAAAGTAAAAAAAATACAAAAACAGTCAAACAAATTATATAATAGTTTGAATTATTTTCTTCTGTTTTTTGCAATTTTTTAGGTCATAAAGTTCAAAAAGAAGTTTTAGTTGAGCAAAATTTAAAAAATATTTCTAAAGAAATAAAAATATTAAATTTTATCTTAAAACTATTAGTTATTTTACTCAAAATTTTATTTTTTTATTAATCTAATTATGATAATAATGATTTATTTTTCTAAGAAACAAAATTAAAAAACTTCACATTTTTACTTTAGGTCAAAAATTTCGTGTAATAAGTCAAAAAGTCAACATTTTTTCATTTTAACCCATTAAGTACCATAGAAATCAGACGATATTTAAAAAATGCAGACGATTTATATTCAAAGTCATTGAAAAAAGCAGACGAAGATGAAATTACTTATGTTACCAAATGGGAACATTGGGACTTAATGGGTTAAAGCCAAAAAATTAGGATTTTTTATTACCCTGATGATAACCTTTATATTTGAAATGTCGGTAGAGGAAGTAACTTACAAGTGGTGCAGGTATTTTTCTCTATTTTAAAATATGACTTAGCCTTATCGATTTTGGTAGCGTGGTCTAGTAGGGTGGTCATTTTTTTCTAGTCAGCATTGACTCTAACTAATATAAAGGCAGATTGGGATAAACAGGAACGCAGTAAACTAGAAAGCATAAACGTCATAATACGCAGCAGATAAAAGTCATTTGAAACCAAATTTTAATTTTATAAATTTTATATATCTTTACATATTTAATCTTGAAATAATTTACAAATAATGACACAATCTGTCAAACTAGAAATCAAATGACGATCCAGCATGGGAAAGTGTTTGACTATTTACCTTTCAGACGAGGTTTGCCACAAAATTTTGAGCAAACGTAGCAAATACTTGCTAAGTCAAATTTTACTTGGAAAAAAGACTAAATACACCATCTAATCCAGAGTTGCGAAAACATCTTACTATAGTGGGCGAAAAATTTCAAAAATCAAGGTCCACGGGCGGATCACAAGTTCTAACTCGTGAACCTGTCTAAATCTTGTATATAAAATCTGAAGTAAACCAATCAAGAAAGTTCATTCTCGTTACAAAATTAGAAATATTTTCTTATTGGATAAGCTATATAATCTTATTCTTGTGTTTAATGAGTCATACTTTCAGTTTAATTTTGTGTAAATGAAAGATTAATCAGACAATTTGTTTCACTTGCTTTTCTTTAGAAATAAATCAATATGACATTTTCTAACTATTAGATAATACAATTTAATTTAAAAAAATTTTGATTTTTTACATAGAGCTATATCAGTATGCGGGCAACCCTCGCCTGCTCATTTTGACCCAAGGGAGGGTGTTTCCCTAACCCTCATCTGATCAGATAAATAACGCCATTTTAACTTATGGGATTATGAAACTAAAAACTTAATTAATCAGATAGTTTGCGATTGAAAAAAATGAAAACTTTAGGGCTATCCTAAAATCAAAAACTTAGTAGCATAGAATTTTAAAAACTTTCAATTTTGTGAAAAATCACACATTTCCTCACGCATTTAAATTTGAATAAGATCGGTGGTGTTCAAGCTGGTTGATTTAAGAGGAAGCGTTTATACCACTATCGTGTAGAGTGTGTAATGTCACCGCAGGTAGAGAGAAGTAAACGTTCAAGTGAGAAGAGCTGTTGGCTTCGTTTAAAAAGGGAGTTAATTGCACTGGAAGGCAGGATTAACTGACGCCTGCAAGCTCAACGCGTAGACACTTATCCACTCTAGCACTTTGTTTCGTTCACAAATGCCACCAACAAATTGTTTCCTTGCACTCCTGCTACTCCTTCTCTGCGGTGAAGAGGTATGGAGCGATGGAAGAGTACAGTCCCTTTTTCGGAAGGAAGTTCAAAGTTCTCTTGCGAAGTTCGAAGACGCCAATCTTTTCAGAGTGTGTAATGCGTCTCACCCCTTTTGCCACTACCAAAGATTCAGCGGATTGCACAAGACGAGGATCAAGGTTGTGCAGGAGATCAAGTATGCGTTTAAATCTTTAAATAGGCACATTGTAATCAACAATGTCATTATGTTTAAATTTTTTGATAACGTTTTGTTCATGAATTACGAGAGTGACAAGAGCAATAATGTCGGGGAAGGCTTCATCAATTTGTATAAGTTAAACATGAACGAGGGCGCACCCGCAGAAAAGCGCCTCACTAACTTGATGCGTCTAAAAGACATGGTCAAAGTCAGGCACCATTTGTGGGATATTTTGCCCTTAGAATCGTTGGATGGGAAGGTGCGTGTAGTTTACCTATTTCTAGTGTACTCCACCTTTAACTCCCCCATACAACAGAATCAGGTTAACGTTGAAGTGTTTTCCTTCACCATGAAAAATGGGGAGATCCTTGTCACCCCAGTTCTCATCAAAGTCATTCAAAAGAGTGAGCTAAGACAGAGTACTCTCCTTTCTCACCAAGGAGAGAACTTCTTCTTTTTGCTCTGCGATGAGTTGCAAGTGTACTCCTTTGGCTCCCAAAATAACTCGTTGGTTGTGAGGACGACGTTTTTCCAGTACCCAAGTATTGTTGCATTTAAGACAATATCCTATGCTGACGACTTGCTTCTTCTCATCCACCAAGTGAGCGGGGATAAGCGTGAATCTGTTTCTCTTCTCAAAATCCAAGTAAAAAAGACCTTTTTTGTCTCAAAGGTTGACGTTTTGAAGAGTGACCATGAGTCTGGCAAAGTAGTCAAAGTGGACATGTTTGCTTACACATTTCCTATCATTTGCATTCACACCAAAGTTGCTCTTTCCTCTTGGATAACCTACTTTTACAGTATAAAGCATGGCGTCTTTCGTTTGAACTTCCAACTAAACACAAACAAAGAGTTGCTTCTGATTTTACCCATTTCCAACGAATACGAAAACATCCTGTTTATGTTTTACAGCAGGATTTCCAAAGAATTCGAGTACTACTACTTGTTACATGGCACAAGGCTGATAAAGTATGATTTCACTTTTCCTAATGCTCTCGGCAGTGCTTTGTTAAAGCAAGCAATAACAGACATCAAATACTTCCACAACGTTGACAATGTCTATATATACCAACGCGGTATAAGCAACATCAACCAAAACAACATGTACATTTGCTCCCTTCAAAAGACTTTTTACAAGCAAAGTACGATGCTCAAGCCCTATCACATGTACTTTGATTTATTGAACACTATTTTCACTCAGTCATATCTCAAAATCTCGCTTATCGAAGAGAGATGGCGGCAGTTGTACAAGAAGGGTGATCACATCGACAACTTGAATACCCTGAATTTGCGTAATTTAAGCGTGACAAAAGATGTTATTATTCAAGAAAGCGCTATTTTAATGAAAAATAAAAGTTCTAACATGAAGCTTTCATACAAGTCCTACTCCAACATAGTACGCTTGAAGGGGCGGCTGAGGGGTGTGTTGGAGGGAATTGAGCGTGTACTCGCCAAAGGCTTTGTTTTGAAATCGTTGACAGCCTACAACTTCAATGCACCCGTCAATTTTTATTCCGACGTGCAGGTAAGAAACGCGCTGAATGTGAAGAAAGATTTGCAAAGCACGTATGTTAACCAACAAGAAATGAGTTCGCTTTCTGCCTGCTTAATCCAAAAAAAAGGGGACCAGTCGAGCCTGAACTTCAGTAATTTGATGTTTGAACAATCTTTAAAGATCAATCAAAACTTGAATTCACAAAGCTTGAGAGCCAGTGACTGGCTGAGCAAATTTTTATTGTTGAATGCTCCAAATGTCATAGAAAGGGTAAACATCACATTGCTGGGTCTGTCCACATTCTCTAATGTAGACGTTAAAGGAAACATTAATCATAATAAAGATGTAAATGACCTCTTTTATTTTTTCAATAATCCTTCAGGTTTTAGTAGAGAAGTAAACTTACAAAATCTCATTGTAAAACGCATAAATATTTCCTCGGGCAGAATGAATGAATTTTCACTCGAAAATCTAAAAGACAATATCCTGATGCGCAATAAAAATCAAATGTTTCCTCAAAAAGTTAGCTTTAAGAAGAGTTTAATTTTTGCGAACCAAGTTTATGTCGTTGAAAAAGTTAATTCTATGAATGTCACGCAAGTTTTGACTCATGTTGTAAGAAAAGACAGGAATGAGACTTTAAGAAGTGCCTGTTTCAACACATCCCTTTTCTTGAAGGAGAATTTAAGCGTAAGTAACACTATCAACAATCTTCACGTTAAGGCTTTCCTTTTGAATGGAAGTGAACAAATAATTTCACTGGGATTAAACGCCAAAGAGGCATTTTTCTCAGAAATCACTCACTCCACATCACTCAATAACCAAAGTTCCTATTTTGCTGAATTATTTTTAAATAATGGAAGTAAGAATGTTGTCCACTCTCCCAAAGTCTTTGCAAACACCACTCACTTCAAGTCAACCATCCTCCAAGACATATACTACGAGAGCAAGAAAAGTTTGTCCGTGTTTTTAAACAACGTGTACAAAAGGGATCAACTGTCTCACATGGCATCCTCGCTTTTGTTTAGCAATGAAAGCTCCCTCAGCGTCAATGCCTCAATTATTTTTCATGGCAGAGCGAACAATCAAAGTTTGGAAGAAATCATGCACGATGCTATCAGGAAAAGCGCCTGTCTGAATGAAACCTGTGTGATAACAGGCCACAAGTCCTTCTCTAAAAATACCATCTTTTATGGTAAAAATCTGGGTGGTGTAAAGCGGATCAACACCTACAACTTTCCGAGTGACTTTTTGACGGTGAATCAGAATTCAGATATGCGCCTACGGAAGCTAACATTTGCATCCCCAGTCACCTTTTTCCAAAATATTTATGCACAATTTTTGAATTCTAAATCCTGGCAAGATATACAAGTGAGTAGGGTGTCGTTAAGTGCTAGGCAAGGGATTCGTAAAAAGGTTAAATTTTTCGACAAGGTTTCCTTTGTAGAAAATGTCACTCTCTTCCAAGGCTTCAATGATGTCATTCCTGAAAAAAACTTTACCTTTTTGCAAAAAAACTCCTACGTGTTTAAACAGAAGAACTTACTTCACTCTAATGTTATAGTTAATAATTTTACTCATACATATAAAAATTTGCATGTTGATCAACTTCTTAATAGTGAAACTAACGTTAGCAATTGTTTTACTAACGCCATCAAATTAAAAAATATGCATGAAGGAAAAAGAGAAATAGCCTTGCTTCCAGAGATTAAGGTTTTAAAGTTTTTTGGAAAAGTTCAAGTCAATGACTTTTACTATCATGGTAGCATAAATGATGAACTTTTTGACAATCAAGATTATGGAAAAAAATATCTTCTTAAAGATGGTGTGCAAAATTTAAATTTTAATATTTGTAATTTTAGTGAAGGTATTGTATCAAAGTTTGCTAAATTTGAAAATCTTGATTCAAAAAGTTTTGACTCATATTTGTTTGACAAGTTGAAAATCAATGAAAGTGTTTCTTTGGAATTTTTAGCAGCTGAAGATGCTTTGAACATTAACACATTGTATTATAACTCAGACAGTGTAGATTCTGGTAGTTTATTTTTAAATAAGATCAATGACGCTTTTCGAAATGATAAAAACAATCTCACGAGTGTAAAAGGTGTTAAAACATTTGAGTGTGGTGTTAAAGCTAAGGGAATAAACACCAACTACATTAACAAAGATAAATTTCCCATAAACTTCCTATCATTTTCTGAGCTAGCAACAAAGGATATGAAAGATATAAATTTTGTGTTTTACAAGCCTGTTACGCTTCTGTCAAATCTGAGTTTCGAAAAAGATGTCAATAATTTAGACTTTAACTCCTTTCTTCGAAATACCTTATTCATAGACAACGACCTGTTCACATTCAATGAAACACCTACATTTGCCAGAGATCTAATCGTGGATGAGCTTTTAGCTATGAATGAAAGTAAAATCAACAACTTTACAATCAATAAAATGTCTTATTTTGACAATAGCGATTCATCTTCATCGTTAAGCTATTTGCGATTGAATAATGGAGTGTTCAAAGGCGATGTAATTTTGGAAGAGAGTGTCATCTTTCAAAAACTTCTCAACAACTACAACATTTCCAAAGTGATTGAAGAAGTAATAAAGTGTGGCGGAAACGAAGTCATCGACATCCCTTATACGATAGAGAAGGTGCGGCTTTTGAAAGGTTTGCGGGTCGGCAGTAATATGAGCGTGTCGAAGGTTTTTGAAAACAATCTCGACTTCGCCGCTTTCCTTTCGAGCATGATCAGCTTAGTTGACGTCAAACAAAATACCTCACTCACTCTGCGTGGATTGAAGCTGAGCAACAATCTCAACATCACGAATCACTTGACTATTTCTTCCAACTTGGTCAACTCTATCAATATCTTGACTGATACTCTAAACAAATTTCATCCATACACCCCCAACCTCACCGTTGCGAGTGTTGAAGTTGGGGAAGAAGTGCGATGCCAAAAAGAGGCTTTCCTTCTGAACAACGTTCGTCTCAGCAGCATCGTTACAAATGACACGCTTAGTGACTCCAACTTAACTCTAGTTTTCACTCAACCATTACAACTGATGAATGGAGCAAAAGCACAGATAATCAACAAGCGACCATTCACTGCTATTGCGATCAATGATCCGAAATATGAGGTCGTTAAAATTGAAACAAGGAAAGTCTTTGCCGATGACATCTACTTTGACCAAAGTCTGAGTTCAAAGGAGGGAAATAAATTTTTGAACTCTGACTTGAAAGCTTTGAAGAAGAATGCCTTAAATTTTTACTCAAATGAATCTATTGATGTGAAGTCTAAAGAAATAGTATTTGAAAGTCCTGCAACTTTTAAAAATACTTTAAATTTGCCTGAAAACGCTTACAAAGTAAATAAAAAAGATTTCAAAATTTATGCCAAAGAACTAGACCAGTTTTGTAGCAATAAAAAAAGTAAACTTTCAAACTTTTGGCAAACACTAGCTAAAACTCGCATCAAAGTAAACGAAGTAACTAAGAAGTATGAAAATATTTATCAGTTTTTTGGGCACTATGATTTGGAGCAGCGCATGCATCTCTTCAATACAGAATCCTTCATTTATTTCGAAATACACAACCAAATATACTTCCTCTTTCCTCAAAAACAAAACGGAGAATGTTTGGAATACGCGTATCCAGTTTTTACTAGGAGTGAAAATAAGAAATTGATTCCAACTTTCACAATCAACTCCAGCATATCTGAAAATTGGGCTGTTGTCAAAAGGCAAAGAACTGTGCACTTAATTCAGATTGGCTGTAAATCAGAATTGATCACTTTTAATGACGAAACCCTTCAATGGACCAAACAAGAGATCTTTCAAAATCTCAACTGTGATGATGAATTCTTGAAAAATGGCTTTCAGGGAAAAAAAATAAAAAGTTTTGCACAAGTTGATTTTGATGACGTCACTTACTTAATAATCATATCTGACCGGGTGTATATCATTGCCTATGCCCCAAAGAGTGCATATGCTTATGAAAGTGTAACGTGTAGATATATTGACAAGTCATTGGATAATGTTTTGGCATTCAGAATGAATTCCTTGCAGTGGTGTCTTTTGTTATGGACCAAAGCAATCACTATTAGATTCACAGAGAAAGGATTTTTGTACAGGATGGACAAAAGAGGCAAACTCGATCCCTTATATTCATACAAGTTTTATGGAATTCATTCAGCCAGAATAATGTCAATCAATGAGAACTTGTTCATAGCTTTGAGCACCAAAAACAAACCTGTTTACAATTTGGATTCATCAAGGAGTAACATCGTCATCTTCAAGATCACTTTCCTCTCTCCCTTTAAATTAAAGCACACTTTGTTTCAAAAAATAGCACTCAAAAATGACATCATGCTGGACTCCTTTTCTACGCAAAACTTGAAAGATCAATACCTAGTCATTGTAATCAAAAACATTCTCTTCACTTACCAGTACAAAGGAGCTTCTAAATTTGTTCAACACAGTTACATCATCATACCCAATATAAAGCGCATTCAGAAATTCAAATTGCGCAACGAAACCTTCTATATCTTCTTTGTGAAGCGCAAATTGGGCAGAACAACCATGGCCAAAGTGTATCGCGTTTTCATGCGTGGCTCTGGCTTCACAAGATTTCAGTTAAATTAAATATACACACACACTTAAAACTTTCTTTCACGTTCCTTTTGTCTTTTTTCATATAAATTATTATTATTCACTTTATTTCTTGTTGCCTTCATTTCACGCGGCAATGCTAAAATGAACAAAAATCTATCACTTCGCAAACGTTGTTAGTCTTGCTATATATCATCTCATGATGTTTTCACTTGTAAATTAATTTCAGAAATAATTTTATGCTTTCAAAAATTAATAAATTATTTATGTTTACTAATAAAATAATTAAAACGAGTTGATTTTTGTGACAAAGAGAAATGTTCGTAAAGTTTTTGTATGTAGGGTATTTTGAAGCATTACTTACTAATGATGAATAAAAAAAGTTTATAATTGTATTATTGTAAAACTTTCCAATATCTAGAATTAACTGACTTTTTATCTAGAATTACTTTATATTCTCGATATTATTATATTAGAATATATATTTTATTTTTATTTAATTACTATCTAGAATTAAGATGTGTTTAAAAGTAAAATAAATTTTATCTATAAAACAAGATTTTGTTGACCAATATAAAACCTGAAATTTTCAATATTTGTATATATTAAATTTATACTTTGGATAAATTAATTTTGGCTCATCTTATTTTTATTTTCGTGTTTCTCTCATCAAGTATAAAACCTGAAATTTTGATTATTTTATGGATAATTAAAATTAAAATTAATGTTTTGAATCCTTATTTTGTCTTTTGAAAAATCTTGTTTTAATTATCGACAAAATCTAAGTTAGATATTTAGATTTAACACATCAAACATTACCAACTAGATATTGAAATAATTTGATCATCCTCTGTTGTTTTTTATATTTTGATTTGAAGTTTTTAAAGCTGGCAAACCTACCTTTATTTACGGCATTAACCTTCGCTATACGCACATATGGCAATTTACTCCACACTAATATTTAAAAACTCGATAGCGTAAAATTTTTTCATTATCGTAATTTTTTAATTGGCATGTAAATTTAATCAATTTTATGATCTTTTATGAAATATGTCTAAAATTATTATCTGAAAAACTTTTTTCAAATTATTTTTGAAAAACCATTTTTTTGACTTAAACTTTATAGATGGCGTTAAATTTTTTAAGAAAAAATACATTTTGGGATGATATATTTTTTAATTAGCATGTAAATTTAATCAATTTTATGATTTTTTTTATGAAATATGTCTAAAATTATTATCTAAAAAACTTTTTTCAAATTATTTTTAAAAAACCATTTTTTTGACTTAAACTTTATAGATGGCGTTAAATTTTTCAAGAAAAAATATATTTTGGACATGATATAAACCTCTCCTAATCTCTAATTACCAGGGCGAGTAAAAGTCGATAAAGTCAACTTTTATTTTGGTTTAGGAAAAACTCTTTGAAGAAGATCTTTACTTGTTTAGTCTAAAAATTTTTGAACTAATTTCAAATTTTTAAGTTAATTAAAGTCAATTTTTCGAGTTTAGGTCAATAAAGTCAATTTTTATATTTAACACTTTTTGATTCAATGTGCCTAAAATTGTTATAAGCGATACATAGAAGATTTCTTTATTATATCAACACTTCCACAATAGTTGGGCTTTTTTCATCTAATAAAAGGTTTTACTGTAAAGTTTGCCTGACTGAGTTTAAAAATGAAGAAGTTTTTTGTAAGACAATTTTTTTTGTTGACAAACGCGGTTACATACGATATATCCGCTGCAGAAGTTAGGGAATTTTATTCCCTAACTTTTTAATCATTTCATGTTTTTTACATCGTTTACACAAGTTTACTTTAAAAGTTAAGTTATCCTGCAAAATTATAGATTACCGGCATTAAATCATTAAAAATTAGTAATAGAAAAGGATGTTCTCTTTTCAAACCTATCAGCAACACTACAGTTCCAATTGTAACAAAATTGACAAATTGGTTGCAAGCAGCAAAATATTTTCATTAAAATCTTCCAGCAGTGAAGAAATTAATGATGAAGATGATGGAATTTTATTGCCAAATATCAAGAAATTATTAAAAAAAAGAAAATCTGTGTTAAAACTTGCTAACAATAATCAGAATATTCACGATTCATTGATTTAGTCGGAAAAAGTCAACATAGAGACTTTTTCAGTCGAAGATGCCTTTACTTGTTTCTTCAACATTATTTCATTTAAGACGAATGTGGCGTTAAAAGTTATCTTGAAAATAGATTCAAATAAAATGAAATCAATAAAATCATGAATATGGAAAACTCTCAAATCTCTCGCAGTACTTATCCCAAATTACAAAATGGTCAAGTTTTAACTTTAGAAGTAGAAGGATCTTTTTCTAAACTGGAAAAACTGCTAGAAAATGATCGAATTTTAAATCAGAAAATGTCATTAATTATATGTTCTTGTATTACAAAGTCATGGATTCTTTGAAATAATTTTCAATACTTTCTCTAAAGTGTTCATAGTTCTTCAATTCAATGAAACTTTAAAAAGTCAATAAAGTGAATTTTTTCTATGAGTAAAAGTCAATTTTTTCCAATTTTTTGGGTCAATTTTTCCTCTCCCTGGACTCATAACATAAGTAATCAATTTAATAACTGTAAAACAATGAGTATGCTGCAAGCTTAATGCATGTTGTGACAATGTTTGCACACCCACAATATCCAAGCTAGCTAAAAGAATGACATTGAATTCTGACCTCCTCTTAGCAGAGCTTTGAAACTTTTTTGATTTATTCCAAACTTAATTAGAGGATTTGAAAATGCGCTATAGCACCGGGATTGGGTTATCGTTGTGGACACCTCAAATTCTGCTCAAAAAATATAATTTTAGGAAATATTGCTTAACGAATTTTAATATCGGTGGCCGCTTTACGGAGTCAAAAAACTGTTTTTGGATGCAATGCATGTAGAAGCTGGCCGCGCTGAACAGGTGACCGCTATAGACAAGGTATATAGCACTATTTTTTCTTGCGGGCGAAATTATTTTGGCCACTATCCGCAGGTGGCCGCTAACACAAGTTTGACTGTATGTAAGATGTGTATTGTGTGAAATTGGTTGGGACAAAACAGTTATCAACTAATGATTTGGAAATGGGACGAGTTGTTTTCGTAAAAGTGGGTTTGAAGAAGTTAAGAAACAATAAGTTTAGAAACTTTTGAACATTATAATTTTTATCAACATTAAGTAAATTTATGTTAAAATCCCCAACAATGATATTGACTAAAGAATTATCCATTCTGAAAATTCATCAATAAATAATTCAACATTCGTTTCAATTGAAGGAGGGGGATAAATATTGTGTATAGCTAATTTACTTTTCTTATCCGAAACAACAATTAATGAGAAACATTCAAAATAAGTATTATTAGTTACTTCTGAAAAGTAATATTGGTGATCATTTTTAACATAAAAAGCAACACCGGAGTGATTAGTTAATATGGAAGAAGCTTAAATAAATTCATAAGTATCGATAGATAGTTCTTGTTTGTTTTTAAGCCATGTTTCCTGCAAAACCAAAACATATAGATGAAAATTTTTTTCATTATTATGTACACCAAAATGGCCGACTAAAATGTACACAGCTTTATAATTTTATTTTTAAATCCACAATCAAAAATGGTTACTAATACAGTTTTGTTTGAATCTTGATAACATTTTTCCTTTTTAAACAACTTAAAAGGAATTAGGTCATTTTTTGAACCAGTTAGTTTACTTTTGTCTTAATGACTATTTTTAATAATATAGTTTAATAGCTAAATTTTGTGCTAACTAGCTCTTGATATGATTTTCTTTTTTAATTTCTAGTTTTATTAAAAACTCATCCGTTTTCACTTCTCTATAATTCTTCAAATGATTAAACTTTTATATTTAAAAAATCAATTAAAAAGTTTTGATAATTTTAGGTTAAAAATTTTAATAGAAAACTTGTTTATCAAGCACATCTTTGTTTTTGATATCATTTATATTAAAGTTTCAATCCAAATTGTTAATTAAGTATACGAATTACTACTTTTTTTTTTAGCTATTTACGCATCCTTTCTTTTAATAATTTCTTAATGAATGCTAAACTTTAGATAAGATCCTTTATATAGATAAATTATATCTTTTAACGTTTAAATGGAAACTTAATTCTAAATAATATTTTTACGATGTAATGCCTTCGAAAACCCAACCTTAGTAGGTTACATGTTTTCTTAATGAAAACAATAACCATCATCTCCATATGTGTCAAAGATGTATCGTGTTATTTTCGATTCTTGTAGCGAGTTTTTCATAAATTCATACATATTTGTTTACTCTATATTTCGTATTTAAATACTCATTTTAATTTATACTATACAAACTTTGTTTAATTCTTTGTTTAGTATAGATTTGATTGAATTAAACGGTGTGTGTTCGTGTTTTTATCTTTTCATAGTTTCATACACGCAGCATTTACCATATAAATGTAATTTTTATATCAAATTAGTTTTTTATCGATTACTTTTCCTTCATATATTTTATATTCTAATTAATCTTCTTTAAGTCAAATATAAACATTGTAAAAATCGCTTATACCTATTGGTTAATACGTCCTTATAGACAGTAGCGTAGATAATGTTAATTGACAGGGGCATAGAAGGAGGTTCAAAGGGGTGTCATTTTTTATCTTTAACTTTTAACCGTATAGGATTTGTATTTTTGTCTCGAAATTTGATTGAATGAATTTAATTGATCTTTAATGGCACATTACAAATAATTTTAACATTTAAAGATATTTTTAAACTTCCCACTAAAGAAAGCTAAAGCAACTATGCCTTAGGATAATTTTAAGTTAAAAAGGATATATGCCATTTCTAGAATGGCATTTGTAGTTTTCTACATACATTAATGAAGAACATAATAAGAGGTGTGTTTAGATGTGTCAGTTATGCACCAATGGCTCTATTTGAGATGAATACAATGTGTAAATTGATCCTTGTCAGGTCAAACCTGTTAACCATCCGGTTACTATAGTTTTGCCCAGCCAATCACTGATGTTCATACACTAGGAACGGCTTGCGCACTGCCTGGCTGAATCATTTTTTAATTTGTCATTTTCGCTATCAACTCCTGTCATCACCCTATTACCACCAGGAGCTTCTGAAGGAAGTAAAATAGAGGACTAAATAGCATTAAACAACGCTCAAAGAACGATGATCCAAACCCAAATGGGAAATAAAAGCCAATGGTTAAAGCAAGGGTCTATCTCTATCGCAAAAGAATAAGACGAAAAGCAAATGGATTATCCGATAGCAAAAAAATGGCTCAATTTCCAGAGGAATATTCATAAAGTGTGTATATTTTTAATCACTAATCACAGACACACATGGAAAATTCCCACGGAGAGTGTTTTTATTGATACGTCTCAATAACGTATATAACTACAGTATTATATGTTCGTTCTAGGGATTTCTAGTTGTTGCAACTCGCATTTTAAAACTATATTTTATGATATTCACATATCTCGTATGATTTAATGTATGAAGCATTTCTTACATAATTAAATACTGGAGCAGAAAAACTTTCTGGTGTTATGTAACTTTAGCATTTATACTTTTCTATGGCTCTCGGGTTCAAGGTGGCAGAGATGGAAGTTCTTTTGACAACTCTCTTTTTCTTAAATTTTTAACCTCAATTTATCTGCTAATATCAAATTCTTAGATCACATCGGATGCATTTTCCATTCTAATTTTTTTGTGAAAACAATAAAAAAATTCTAATTATTATTTTCTTGTTTTTACTGATTATAAATTTTAAATATACCAATCTTACTTTGTCTAAACTTTTCTTTTTCGAAAAAGATCCAATATGAACGAATGTTTTTTATGTTGTGAAACAATCATCAATTCATTTATTTTCTGTTATCTTTGTAAAGGAAAATACCATTTAAAATGCGAAAATATAACAACCCAGAATTTTAATTTCATTAAAAGATTTTAATTTTTTGTGTATCAATTGTAATCTTGATCAAAAAAAATTAAGAGAGAATTTCTTGATACTACTTTTTTTTAATGGAATTGAAAAGAGCTGTTGATTTTAAGTCAATATTTCTCCGAAATGAAAGTTTAGTTTTTCAAAAAAACGTAAAATATTATAGAACTAATATTGATGATGTTGCATCATTATTTAATTTTTTTGGACTTATGGATGAAAATATCCATCTTACAACAAGTGGTGATGGAAACTGTCTTTTTAATGCCGTGTCTTTGTTTTTTGTTGAAAACGAATCTCTTTCAGCCAAAATTAGAGTTTTAACAGGCACTAAAAGTTCCCAAAGAACACATAGCCTTCTTAGTTAAACCTAAATACTTTAAATTGAGAATATACTATCACATCGATTGTAGAAGTTGGCAATCTAACTGTTCAAAATACACGAATTATTTGCTAGATGAAAGCGAAAATTTGTATGAGTTCAGTGGCAAAGGCATTGAGCCCGTTTTCGATATTATTCAAAGCTAAAGGCTGATCCTAGTTAAGGCAGGCGTATTTCTTATTTTGTAAAAGGACTAGAACATTTCAATCATAACAACAAAATAACCTATGAATATATTGGTACATATCGAGGTGGTTTTCTTCATGGAAACGCGAAAATAAATGAAATATATATCAAAACAGAATTGGTAACAAAAAATAAAATTATACATGAATTAACTAAAGAAAAAACAGTTAGAAAATCTATACAGAGTTATTATTGAAGGATTTTGTAATTAGAGACGCTAGATGCATAACAAATATGAAATATAATCAAAAAAAGGATTCTACTCCATACCCAAGAAAAACATGGCTGGCGATATACAGAATGTTTTAAATGAAATATCACTTGGTGGTGAATATGTTAGAATCTCTGTAATACCTCCAATAATCCCCCTTGCTTCATTCTCTACACAGACTTTCAAACGCAACATCTGATTTCGGCCGTGAATAATAAATATATTATAAGTACAGACCGTACATTTAACTTGTCCTCTTGCGGTATTTAACAATAATTGTCCTCCAAGGAAAAAAATCAAAACAAAACATACTCTCCATAATTTAATAATCACAGGTCCCATATTTTTTTAACTGGAACGCTATATATGAAACTTACTTCTTGTTTCTCAGCCATTTGGTAATGAAAATTGCCAATAGAAAAATAGTCTTTTGTTGCGATAAAGAAAAGGCCTTTATGAAAGCGAGTAAGTCAACTTTTCAAAAGGCAAATATCGTTTTATGTTCAAGACATTTTAAAAAACACTTATAAGAAGGAACAGTACATTTAAAATTTTATTAAATAATGAATTTGATGACCTAGAAAATCTTTTTTTTTTGTAGTGATGAACTACTGGCGTGCAACAATATCACAAACTTTAACTTGAAAGTTAACTATATTTTGAAAAAATATCAAAGCAGATTTGGTGAATATTTAAAACTCTTTATCAGTCAGATTGAAAAAAATAATCTGAAAGCTAGACTGAACTTTCCAAATATAACTTTCAATCAGGGGCGCACATCCTCAAAATTATTGGGGGGGCGAAATTTTTTTCTTGCAATTTTCAAAATTAGTGGTCTGGAAATACCACGGGAGACCAAATATCCTTTAAAATAGAGTGTATTCAGCGCATACCCTAAAGTCCTAAATTTATAAGACTACATTATATTTTTTTACAAAATTAGTGAATTTAAATACTATACTTCCTGCGAAAATATTTTAATTAAATTTGCATATCGAATATAGTGCGCAGAAAAAATGCCCCCGGAAAAAATGCCCCCAATTAAAAAGTAGGAAAAAATGCCCCCAATTAAAAAGTAAGAAAAAATGCCCCAATTAAAAAGTAGGAAAAAATGCCCCCAGTAAAAATGCCCCAATTTAAATTAGGAAAAAATGCCCCAACACAAAAAATTTCAAAAAATTATTAATTAAAATTTTTAAAAAAGATATGTCAAATAAAGATTTTTTGTAAAAAAAAGTTAACTTTTCATTTAAAACATTTAAAATTTAATTAAAGTAAACTAAAAAACTCAGCATACGACAATTTTTTAAATACAAAATTTTTTTTTATAAAACAGCAAATATTTTAGGACTTTGTGTGTATCAGAACACTTTCTAAATATAATTTGTATTTTAACTGATTTTAAGAACACATTCCCACAAATATGCACCTTTGCTATTGTTTTCAAGAACTTTATAAAGAAAAAACCCTATAGATTAACAAATTTTAGGAATTTAGCCTTTCAAAACGGTACCAAATAAAAATATTTATATAATTATATAAAATCCTGAAAATCAAAAATTAGGGGGCATTTTTTCCTACTTTTTAATTGGGGGCATTTTTACCTACAACCATCGAATATACACTAGTTTAAAAAAATCCAAAAATGTTAGGGGGTGGAATAGGGTTTTTCATTTGAAAAATGAAGTAGTCTACCAGGCACATTACAGGAATTGATGAAAGGATATTTGATTCATAGAGAAAACAAATAACTGAATGTTGGATAGTTTTATATCAGTGAATGTAGTCTAAAGGCAAAGAGTCTACTAGACAACCTGTGATGTTTATATGAAAAAATGTGATTGATTCAGGGGCAAGGGTATAAAACGAAGTTATAATTGTGCAAACAAAAATAAAACAAAAAATTAAGATCGCATTATTTCATTATACAAGCTACAAAAAGTAAAATAACTGTTAACATTTTGCAATGATAATTTGCCTTTTATAATAACTTTTAAGGAAAAAAAGTCTATCAGAAAAAGTTATAGAGCTTCAACAAAAACTAAAAAATTTTAGTGCATAACTTAAGTTTTTTGAAAACTAATTTGACGTATCCCCTACAGCATACTCTATCTATGGGTGGCATGGCAGGTTGGTTGAGATGATGGACTCAGCACGGAAGCCTCTGGATTCGATTCCTCATCGATACAAATTTGTTCATAGTTTAACATAAGCGGTACATCAGTGCCTGGTCAATGAAAATACATCCACTGCACCACTCAAAATTGAAAAATTTGATACATAATTAACATAAGAGAGAAAGGAAAAACAATAAACTAATAAAGCAATTTTCACTATTTTAAAATGGAACCGTCTGTTCTTAGAATAATTTCAAAATAATAGGAGGCATAAAGAATTAGAGTTTATTTGATATTTTCAAATTTTTGTAAGCAGCAAAAGCCAACGTTAAAAATTATTTAAACTAACGTTCCACAGACATTTCGCCCCATAGACAATTTGCCCCCTGACAAATTGTCTCATAGGCTATTAGTTTCATCCATCTTTGCTTATTATATGTGTAAAATTATTTAAAAATTTTATATTCTTGTTTATTTTATCTCTATTAAATTATTTCAAATTAATCATTTTATATCTTAATTTTTTAGAATTGTCCATGAGACAAAATGTCTTATGAAAATAACGGGCCGAATTGTCCATGAAACAAAATGTCTTATGAAAATAATGGGGCGAATTGTCCATGGGACGAACTGTCTTATGAAAATAATAGGGCGAAATGTCCGAGGACCAAACTAACATAAATCAAAGTATACGAGAAAAGAAAATCATTGCGTTTTTTTGAATATTTCTGTCTACAAATAAAATTCTGACAGCTGTCATAAATAGATCAAGTACATTTTTAATAACTGAAACATTTTGTTTCGATATTATATTTTTATTATAATAATCAACAAATTTTCTTAAAAAAAGTGATTTGATTATGTACAGTGTTACTTCGAATCGTGAATATCGAATTAGTCGAATCGAACATTATAAAAATATCTCTGCTCAAATATAAGCAAATAGGGTATTCTTGCTTTTAAACTGAATAGATAGTCAAAATATTCATTCCAAAATAAGTATTGAAAAAAATTTCTTGACTTGAAAAAATTAAAGTTTTCAAATGTTACAAAATGTAGCAAACGTAGTGATAAAGATTAAGTGACTTTTGTTGAAAAAGTTCTTAGCGCGAGTCTAACAATATTCATTGATATAAAATTGTAACGATTGAAAACTATTTTAATTAAACTCTAAATGCAAATTAGACAGAAGCAGTGGTGTAGTCAAAAAAAAGTTGATAGAAGGGCACAATTTTAAAACAAAAAACTTGCGCAACATTATTTATACATTCTTGACCCTTTCATTGGAGAAATTTCCAAAAACTGATATCGCATAAGATGCATGGGGCACCATGCGGTACATAAGAGTGTGGGCACGGCCCCTCATGCCCCAACCTAGCTACGTCACTGGAGAGAAGAAAGCTGAATGAGATAGGAGAGCTTAACAAGAGAAGAGGGCTTGAATGAAATAAGAGAGCTTGAGTGAATGATTGAGTTTTAGCAGAGAAAGCGGAAGAGAAAAACAGAGGAGAGAGAAAGAGAAATAGAATCACTGTGACAGAAGATGAGAAAATCTAGTGGATCATCAACATGTGTTTGCAAATACTACAGAGGAGACACTGTGATAAATATTGCTTACTTATTGTGTGCATATTGAAGCAATGGATTATTATTATATAGCTCTCACGCATCGTCTGTAAAATATGTTCGATAGGAAAAATGCGATAGGAATTTCAGAGCAGCTTGGCATGATGTTTGATTGATTCGAAAGTCTGCATTCCTTCTATGCGATCATCATACATGTTTTATAAACAAGCAGCAACTCTTACTTATATAAAATTATTGGGGGGCAAGGTCAATTTCGCCCCCCCCCCCCCTGAAAACACATGGGGGGGGGGGGCGGTCGCGCCCCCCGGATGTGCGCGCCTGCTTTCAATTATATGAACCATCTTTGTGAGTCAAAGAATCACGTGATGAAACTTTTAACTGACTGGAAATGTTAGAGAATAAGCGATCTAATCAGCTTGCTACACGAAGAAGTTAAAAGAGAATAAGTTTTACTCAGATCAGCTGTGGTTAGACAAAGCGAATATTTTATGGATTATCTTTGAAATTTGAGAGAAAAAATGAGCCTCATAAAAGAAATTCTCAAAATATCACCATTTCTTCAGATGAAATGTTGATTAAACCAAAAACGAACACCTGTGCCAAAAAACTACTAATTATACTTCATCTCAAATTTATATATTTATACTAATTATACTTCATCTCATTATTCTGCAGATTCGATTGATCCAGTTAACAATAGTAATATTAAGAGCGAGGGATCCAATATTAAAAAAGTTGGGGGAGGAGGATAAAAACAATATTTAGAAATCGTATTTTGCCTAGAAATTTTTTGAAATTAATTGATATCTCTTTGCAATATATGCTACTCTTAAAATATTTCAGATCATCAAATCTAATGTCAAAAAAAAAGATTTTATATGAGATGGGGGCAAACCTCACTTGCTTAAAAAAAAGAGAGTTCTACTGTCAAAAACATGTTTTTTAATTAATTTAACAATATAGTTAACAAGCCTGAAACATTAGTCGACAATTTAAAAAAATTGATGATAAAATCGTAATTTAATGAAAAAAATATCAAATTTTAAAATTTTTAAGTAAAATATAAGTAAATTGCACATCTTTATTTCAAAACTTTTAATGTTAATAGCAAGTTAATTTATACAGAAAATGATTTTCAAATTTCGCGTTCAACATGTTTTATCTTCTTGAGTTTAATCCTAAATAAAACAAGAAATATAAATATTGCATATAATACTTAATAACTAATAAATATGTTTCAAGCAAATTGAACAGTTATCGTAACTCTAGAAAAATTTAGAATTATGTGACAATTTTTTTGTGTTGCATATGAAAATATAAAACATGGCATCATTTGAAGAATTATAAAAATCAATTAAGAAATTATATATTATCATTCATAGATGAACGATAGAAATCTAATATAAATTATTTTAACGAGTATTTTTCAAAAAGAAAAAAAAAATTACCAAAAAATAAGGGAAAAAGAAAAAAGAGTCTTAGACATAAAAATGTATTGAAAAACTATAAAAATTCTATGGAGGAACAAAATTTTAGTACACCATTTTGATTGTGGATTTAAAAATGGTGGAGGGGGATTTTGGTTGGTTGGAGATATCAAAGCACTTTCAGCCGTAAGGCTATATGCTCGCATTATGCTTAATATCGTTTATCACAGTTTTTGTGAATTTGTTTTTAGAGTTGCGAGCGTTTGGAATTGAACCCCTTACCTTCAACTGTTAAGCTGAGAGGTACATTTTTGTCGGCCATTTTGGTGTACATTTTATACTTACCCCTTCTATTTCGGTTAACAATTCAAACTTAAAATATTAAATCTATTAGTAAGATCAATTGAATTATCAAAGTTTTACAAGTTTGTATATACTGAAGGCATTTCATCATACATGTATAGATTATTATAAAAATGTGTTTCCGTTAAATCATTATTAATATTCTTAAAAAGGCCTTCGTTTAAATAGTTCATAGGTTATATATTAGAATATTCAAAATTTGCAGTACATGATTTAACATATTCTAAATTAGAAACTTTACACTGGCATTCATAGCTAGACGCACTATGGTTTATATTTATTAATTTTTCCGTAATACAATTACTACATTTAAACAAATCTGTATTATTAGACTTATCACATTCAAGATATTTGTCATTTTCTCCACAAAATTTACAGGAAAACTTTGTCGATTTGCAGTTTTTCGTTGTGTGTCCGAACTTACAGCAGGAAGAACACTGCTTGGTAGAAATCACGATTTAATTTGTTCAAATTCCTTATTTTTGGATCCAATGAGATAACAAAATATTTATTGCCTTTAATATTGATCTTAGAAAAAATAATTCTAAAACTATATGTATTAGTAACATATGGGCCCAGAAACTCATTTTTTTTCACAAATATGAGAAATCAAATATCTTCACTCATTTCAGAATTTAAATTAGTGATTATAATTTTTGGATAGAAAACAGGATTTCGACTAGAAGTAATAGATTTAGTTACGGCAGATTTATCTAGAATCGTTTTAGCGTCAAGCATAGATCTTTCGTCAGGGAAAACAAAGATCAAGCTATTATTATTACTTACCATTTTGCTAACATTTATTTTAGACAAAACTTCACTTGATGTTGTTTTAAAATTTTCTGCCTCCTTATCATCATTAAACGTAAGTTTGAGAAATCGTGGATTTTTCACAACACTAGAGTACAATGTAATATTTTTCATCATTTACTTTATTAGTAATAGAGCGATTTTTGATGATAGTTGAACTGTTTTCACAATAATCACAACTTTTTTTTGAATTCAGATGTTTAAAATTATTAACAGTCTCTTTTATCCCTTTAATATCTTTTTCTAAATCAGAATAATTTTTCAAAACAGTATTATTTTTTTCTAAGTTTTCATAGAAAGAAATTAATTTTGTTTTAATCTCCTTTTTAGTCAACGTATCTATTTTTTCTATTATCTCTTTGAGAGATTCAAGAGACATAGAAAAAATAAAAAAAATAAAGAAGAGAAAAAAACAACAAAGAAAAATATATATAAAGAATAAAAGAAATGATACTAAATTCTTTGATGACTTTTGATAAAGGAAGAAGAAGAGGATTCAGTCTAACTTTTTTCGTTCAAAACTGCATATAAATATAAAATTATTATTTATTTTTTTTGATATTGATTGTCATTAGAGGGTTCTTCAAATATCATTACAATGGTATCAAAAGATGCAGCTAGCGATTTTAGGAAAAGTCTCGAAATTTAAAAGGTAATGTGGACCCAATTTTCTACAATAACGAGTACAATAACTTTTTAAGTTGAGAGGGGCATTTTCCGCCCTCATAACTAATAGAACTTATCAACTTGTTCATTTTCTTCAATCTTACTAACCTACAAATCCTTTTCCTTCAAACTCACTTATTCCCAAACCTTTTCACAAGCATAGGGTTAGGAAATTGCTTTAAATATTCTTGACTAAGCTACCTACCAATTTAGTTTGTTATTTATTTTATTAGTTATATATTTAGTTACTTATTTAACTATTTTAGTTTTCTCAATAAAGTTTTCTTGATATTGAATTCCTATTAAAATTTTTGAGATAATATTATTTAATAAAATAAATTGTAGTCGGGAGAGAATTCGCGCTTAAACCCGAATAGTGTCATTTGTCTACTGCCAACCCCCTTATCCCTCATTTTATCAAAACTTTCCAAATTGACTTGGTGTTATAATTTCCGACGGCACTCCTGATTTAAACCTTAAAATTTTAGAAGACCAAATAGTATCAATTGCCATTAGCTAAATAAAGCCATCGAAAATCAATGTACTTTTCATAGACTGTTATTATAGCTATTATCATCACTGAATGTGGATTATGGCCATGCTAAGTCATCAAAGTTTTTAATACAACATCATATCCACCATCTTAAAATCCAATTTAAAAAATAAAAATACTATCAATAAATATTTATGTTAATATTCCTGCATATATTTATAATAATAATACTACTACATAACAAATTTAATTATACTATCAATAAATACCTGCCTTAATATTCCTGAATATGAATTTAAAAATTCCCAATTTACGTAGGCAATATTTTACAACTAATTAACTATACTCTTCTAATATATCGTATATTTCTAAGTTTATTTTACCACACTAATATGCCAATAAATTATCTACAAGATCTAATATAAAATACATTCGATATTATAGCTCACTTGCCATTTCACACATGATTCCAAGAAAGCAATCAGGCTTACACTACGTATACTTTTTAAATAGAAAGAAGAAATTTTATTGATAATATGAAATTGGAATATAGGCATAAAACTATAATATCAATGAATAATAAATTTGCAGGCTTTACAATAGAGGCGAAAAAGGAGGTCTTTAGGCTTCATTGAGAATTCGACTGATCCATCACTAAAGCCGGAGACAAGTAAATCGGAAGAGATAACAAAAAAACTTTTTAAATAGTTTTGTAATATTATTTTAGACTATCAAGATCATGTAAGATTTGAAAATAAAATCTCTAAAACAATAACTATTTTAATAAATTAAAAATTAATATTTATTTTACTTTACCTTTCAATCCGTTTTTTTCAAATTATCACTTTTAAAAAATGTAAATTTTTGTTCATACATTTGGGATTTTTAATATTGAATAATAAATGCTTATTATTGATGACTTATTTAATTAATTCCCTTTCCCCTCTTTGGCCGTATTTCTGTATTATAATATTGTAAAGAGCCATATTATATTTTGAAAGAAAATATAAAATTGGACTAGCTTTTTGTATATGCTAGAGCTAGATAATAAGAAAAAAACAAAATGTAAAATTTTTAGAATTTTAAATAATAAACACAAATTAATTTTATTAATTAATACAAAGTTCTTAATTTTTTAGATAACTTAATTACGCGTAAATTGTGTAGCAGTTTCTATTGGTTTTCCTAGATTTTAATTAAATTTTTCTTTCAATTATGTAATTTGTTAAAATGTTTAACTAAAGTTTGAATTGTGTTTGGATTTTACTAAAAATACAAAAAATTTAGTTCTGTTGGTATAATTTTCAAAATCTTTAAAAGTGTCATGAATAGAGGTTCTGTTTTCCCGGAAAATTTGGATTGCCGGGAATAAAAAAAAATTTTCCTGGAAGGTCAAAGTTTTTAGAATTTAGTTTTTTATTTAAAAAAAAGTAATTTCTATTATATGCTTTTAAATGAAAATTCATGATATTTATTTATAAAATTGAAAAATTAAGTTTTGATACCCAAAAAAGACAAAAATTTATTGAAACATTGAAAATAATTAAAGTGACTTTTTATGTAAAAAAAAACTTTTCAAAAAAACTAAGGCATTTAATCCTTCATTCTTAATGCTTTGCCTTTTTTTTGAAAGAAAATCATTCACTAGAGAAAAATTTCTTTCACATTCGCAGGAAGAAGGCTTGATTGAATCTAATGCGGATTTCAGAAGAACTAGGGCTTCTGGTAAGCCATAGCCTTTTTTGAACGTTAAATCATGAAGATTTTCCTCTATTGAAATATGATTCTCGTTTTTATTACACTTCATAAAAGCTTTAATTTCTCTGTTCATGCTTTCAGTAAGAGAACATTTATTTTTGTCATCAGTTTTAGCAGTGATGTAGTTTAGATCGCAACTTTTTTCTTCAGAATCAGTATTTGAAAAGTAATTTGGATATAAACTTTTATATCAGCGCCAAATTGAACGATTTCTTCAAAAGTTGAGTATTTTAACAAAGAATCTTGGGGATTCGTGTAACTTTCGTTTTGTAGAAAACGTAAAAGTGATACAAGTTTTTTGTTTCTTCGATCTTCAATTCTGATAAATAATTTTTCTTTAATTATACGAGAAAACTGAGTTTCGTTGCTACTTAAAGTTTTAAACAAAAAATTGACTATTGCTTCACTCTCCATTATATTACATTTACTTTCACTCAATTTTGTTATAGCTACTTGAACTGGTTTTAAGCTTTTAACAACATCCTCAAGAACGTCAAATTTGATTTCCGAAAAAAGATCTATCTTTTCATTGAGGTCAATCAGCGTTTTAAAAATAGAGTTTTTCAGAAAAATAAATCGTTCCGACATAGTTACTAAGCTGTTCCATCTTGTTTTTACGTGTAAACTGAGCTTAAATTCACGACCATGATCTGATATTACATGTTTCTGAAGAGCGGAATTTTTTACCGGAGATTTTCTAAACATTTTAATTAGTGTAATAATGTTTCGTAAAGATTCAATACAACAAAAATATTCTTTACTGGATTCTTCCTCGGTATCATCTTCTTCAGATTCACTGTCTCTTTCTACATGATAATATGCAAAATTATATCGATAATCTTTTTCTGACATATATACGACATCCACAATAGCTAAATGAATTGCGTGAATAAAGCACAGTTGATGTATCATAAAGTTTTTCCCAAGTTTTTTCATTACACTGGCTCCATCACTTGTAATACTCACGATATCATTGTTAATATTTAAGTTAAATTCTTGAAGCTTTTCTTCAATCAATACAAAAAGGTCACTGGCAGAATACGGTCCTTGCAAGAAAATGAAATTTTATTTCGTTTGTAATTAATTAATTTGTTATAATTTTCTATAATTCAAAATTTCATACTATTTAAATTTTTTATATACTTTTTGTATAAATATACATTTAGAAATTAGAACTGAATATAGTCTAAATTTATCGTATATAATAGGAATTTCAAAACAATAATTAAAAATGTTTAAAAGTTTTTGAGATTCATTTTTTTTAAAGAGTGGTTTTTAGCTTAATTTTAAAAAAGTACCGGGATATCGTGATAATTTTCCCGGGAAACGGGATTGTAAAATTTGATTGAAAGCCCGGGAAACGGGATACGGAATTTACCCGGTACAGAAGCTCTAGTCATGAACTAAACACTTTTGCAATATCTATCTCTTATTTTTAGCAAATTTTTTGATAGCATGCATGTTTTATTAAGGAATATTAAACGGCTCTCAATTGCATTAGCTTATTTTATGTAGCATATTTTTTAGTTAGCTGATCACAATGGCTTCCTTGAGTTGAGCCAGAATAAAGCCTAGCATACTTCGATGGTAAATTTTAATTACAATTTTATTGCTCATCAGTGAGATTAATTCCTCAATAACTGTCAACGATAATTACGATGAATTGTAAACACTCATGTTTAATTCGCAATTTTTTTACCAGAATTAATTGACTAAAAACGGCTGTGCATATTATCTACGTAAACAGAATTTAACCCAAAAAAAACTAATTTTATTAGCTTATTGTTTCTAAAGTTATGAGGTGGATTATGCACATATGCTAAGTATGTTCGTGAAAATAATAGCTTATAATAGGGAATCTACTATTCATATTAGCTAATTAAACACGAGTATTACGGTATGTCCTTCACCTTTTTTTTAAATTTAATTAACATGAATAGGCAAAATATAATATATTTAGCTAGATGTTAAAGAATAAATTGAAAATTACCATTTTCATCTGAGCGAATATTTTTTTCACAAAAACATGATCTCTATGCACAATAAAATGTATGGCACACAAGTGATTTCGAATATTTAACTTCATCATTAAAATGTTTCTCTAGCATACGAAATGATTCCTCTACACATTGCAAAGGGTTTTGATCACAGCAAACACAAAAACACCACAAAGTACGATAAGATAGTAAAAATTATGACTTGAAAATTGCTCACTAGTAGACCAGTTTGTTTAACACTTGCAATAGAGTCGATTGGTATCCCTTTCTAAAGACAGACTAATGGAAAAAATTATTTACAATCTTATTTCATTTATAGATGGCGTTAACTTTATAAAAATTTAGATTTTCATCAATTTTATGAAGGAAATGTATAAAAAAATAAAATTTTGAAGAAATTTTAGAAAATCAAAATAAAACATTTTCATTGTTTTGTTTTATAAATTACTAAACTGTAAAAATACTTGATTAAAAAAATATGAATGTCCATATCACAAAAAATCCAGCCGGTTTTTATGGGTTTTTACCTCTGAAAAATTCGAAGGTTTTTATGGGAAGGTTGTGCTCTTGCGATTTGATTTTAAATTTATAAGTAATCAAGTTAACACTATATAAGGTTGTTCCCAAATTGGGAGCTTTAGTGTTAGGATTATATATATCCCCAAGCTACATTTATAGATTTGAAATATATTTTCTTGTAAACTATTTTATATCAAGTTATAGTTTTATGGAGTAGAAGAGACCGTTCTCGCATTTTAGTGGGACCGAAAATCCATGTAGATCCTGGACTGTGTATCCCAGGCGTGATCAAGATATCCATAGGATGGTTGCGAACGTCATACACAATTTTTAATTAAATTTATAATCACAAAAAAATTTTGTTAAATGCACAATAGTTTGGAAAAAATTTCATGCTAATTTTTGATTAGATTTCCTTTCTTATTTCCCGAAAAATTCAATATCCCATCCTCAGTTTTAACTGACACAGACGATTTCTTGATTTTAAAGTACTTTTATATCAAATTACTTTATCTTGTCTATCCCGTGTCCGGGCTGGATTGGGCTTAAAAATTCTTGGGTCTCTGCTAAAAATAGTTAAAAGGGCAGCCAATATCAACTTCCCATGAAGGCGATTTTGTGTATAAATCTGTATCTGTCTAATTATATCTATCAGTATGTGTGTGAATGTATTAGTCTCTTATCTCTAACAATGTGTGTTCCAGTTCTTATCCTAAATATCAGCAATGGAATTTTGCATCTGCGATGGCTGGATTGCACACTCGATTGGCGATATATGTGGCCTTTTGCATCGGCTTTAAGAAAAGAAATTTGAAGATTTTTTAAACTCACATAATTGACATTTCTAAATTCTACTTGCAATTTTTAATACGCGAAATTTCGTACTATTTGTATGTAGCGTGGATAAAAGTTTAAATACATATTATCATCAGTCACAGTTTCGTTTATGCGAAAACCATATTTGTATTGTACGTATCAGCAAATTGGGTTCTACTCTAAAAAGCGAGGGACGACCTTAAGCTCAGTATTTTTCGGCGCTGGCTCTTTTAAAAGGTGATTTTTTGACGTTAGAAGGTCAAAAAGCTTCGTGAAAACACTGTTGTGTTCTCCAGATTTGATTATAATGTTTAAAATACTCGATTTTTTTGAATGCTTTATAATTTTTCAAAGGTTGTAAGAAACTATAGTGATTAATGTTTGAACAGTGTCTGAATTTTGATGTATTTCTTATTTCCGCTAATCTATAATTGCACAAATGATGGGGAATGTAAGGATGTGGAGTCGAACCAGGACAACTGGATCAAGACCACACGCTTTACTGCTAAGACATCTGCTGAAGAAAATTTAAACAACTTTTAAATTTTTGTTCAAAGATTAAACAAAGAAAACAATAATTTTATAACTAATAGAAAAAATTAAGAGCTCTGCCAATTGATGTTCTCTTCCAAGTCCAGCTCGGAATGCTAAGTCAAGGATCTACCTGGACTTTCTATTCCACTAAAACCCTAAGAACAGCCTCTTGTACTGCATAATTATACCTTGATATAAATTAGCTTACAAGAATATATGTTTCAAATATATGAATACAGCTAAGTGATATTCGGTTCAACATCCCAACTCCTACAGAGACCAGATTTCCGACTATGCCTAGCCTTACTACTTTTTTGGAACTTATATCTTGTGTCAATCTTAAATTTAGGTTCGCAGCTCTGGTACACAGAAAATCAGAACTAAAGAACAGAACGCTTAATTCCCTTTTTCTTGAGGGCTGTATGGATAGAAACCTAGGGTTATTTTTTGTTTTTTTAGCATAGACCCACAAGAACGCTTCAGCATGGGATTGTGTGAGCTCCCAAGCATGGAATAATTGTGGACAATGCTTGTGTGTGCTAAGTTTTTCATTTAATTTCTCTAACCTTATATGTAACCAAGAAAAGGAGGTCCGGCTATGAGCAATGGTGAAAGAGTTAACATAAATGTTCCTAAAAAGTGTATACACTAGCTCGTCTATTTATTCTTCCAATTTAAGCGAAGGCAGCGAAAATGGTTGACCATAAGTCAATTTCCAAAAATGGATTTACCACAAATCAATTTCGGCATTGTTAAGATTTAATTACCTTCCCTATCATGCTGGAACTGACCCTAAGGTCTATAAATCATTCATATAGCGCTAGATCTCTTTTACCTTTCTTAATCTTTTGGTGAGCTTCACCATGAAACTAAATTCTGCATTGATTTCTAAATATTTTGGGTGGGGAACGAGTGGAATATTCCCTAAGAGGGTTAATTTTGGGGCAAATAGCACCAAAGATAATGAACTTACATTTTGAAAAATTTAAGGATCCATCTAGTGAAATTCCTCCCTAATACGGTATTTACATTTGTAAGGTCTTTGCAACTACGAAGGACACGCTTGGCAGCGTAATATACATATATATGTTGTCTGGGAAGTTGATTAACCTAGCATAGATATACTTTTGGAAAGCTTCCTTAATGTCAGATACGTAGATGTTAAACAGAAGTGGGCTTAGAGGCGAAACCTCTCCTCCTATACTTATTCTTGAAAATTCCTTATTTATTTTGGCTAGTAATGAGCGTTGAGAAAGGAAACTGCATACCTTAAAGATGCACGATGGCACAAACATGCTACTGAATTTGAACACCAAACCTTTTGCCAGACAATATCAAAAGCCTTCTCAAGCTCGTAAGATATTATGCCTACGTTGAGGCAATCATTCAAGCTTTTTGCCATAGTTTTTTAAAACCAATATGCTTGTCTGGGATTATTGCCTGCTCTTTCCACCAAGCATCGCGTACTCCAAAGATCTTTTTTTATAAACATGGCTGAGGCAAGGGAGAAGACTGATAGATAATAGGATAGATAATTTACCGCTACTCTTGCCAGCCTTAGGCACACAAACAAGTATCACACTTTTATAGCATTTTGGACCAGGACCGTATCAAGGGATTGTGGCGCCCCAGGGCAAAGGTCCTGAATGGAGCCCCTTGCTCTTTCTTTTCTCACTCATCCACACCCCATTCTGGCTTAAAAAGTGATTTAGAAAAAAAATGCTCACATTTTTATTAAGCCACATAATTCAGATATATACTGACTGAGTCGAAGATAGTCTCCATTAGATGTTCTTTTTCGTGTTTTATCACCAGCAAAATTATCGATGACTTCGTCAAAATCAACACAATCGAGAACTTCTTTCTCAATGCTCATAAGAGCCTAACTTTGGAGGCGGGCTTGCCCCATAGTGCTCCTTAGGTAGGACTTACTAAGTTTTAGCTTGCTGAATGACCTTTTACAGGATGCAATAGAAATTCCAATTGTCAGCATGATCCTCAGAGCCACTTGTAGATTCGGACAGAGTCCTGGGTGCGAGCACAGAAAACCAAGCAACTCCATAGCGTTTGCGGGTTTTTCCTTCCGAGGTTTCAAAAACATTTGGACCTCCTCAATTTCCATCTCAAGCTCTGCTGCGTTGACATCAGTGACAATGAAATGGCGCCCCATAGGTGTGGCATCCCGGGGCAATTGTCCCCACTGCCTTCCCCCTCGATAAGGTCCTGGTTTGGATAGAAGCCAACTTTGCCCTGCATTGGGTCTTGCTTTATTTTTGAACTCTAAAAAATATTAACGATTTAAATTTGTGCATTTTTTAAAACTCATTCAAACAAAAAATAACTTAATTTGCATCTATCCTAAACCTTACATGAGCTACAACGTGGTCTGCAGCTAAATCACGCGAACATCTTTATAATCAGCATTGGAATGATGGTATTGATTGCTTATTTTAATGGATTTTTATAAGGTTGAGCAATTAGAAAACATTTTTCAAAAAATACACTGCACTCAACTGAATTCGTTTAAGAGTTTTGTAAATCTTTTTAGAGTTGGAGCAAATTTCCAATGCAGTTCGATCAGCCTTTCAATAAGAAAACAAAGTTAGGCGAAGGAGAGAATTTTTATAATGAAAGTTCATTAGATGAATTTATTAATTTTTACAAAAATCCTCCAAAAAAGATAATATCATTAGCAGATTTTGACAAGTTTTCGCACGAAAGATATTTAATTCTTCAAGCAATTGAAAACGCAGCCTTCAAAAATACAAAATTCAGCGAAGCATATATGAGCGATCTGGAAAAGGAGATAAATAAAGTGAAAAGGAGTTTTTCCCATAAGTTGAAAGATAGCAGTGCACTTAGCACAAAGATATCAAGCAAGGATGAAGATGAGATTGGTCACTTTTTGCTGAGACTTTGTCTGTGCAAAACGGATGAACTACGTAAGCGCTTTGTTAACCTAGAAGCAGATTACTTCAAGTTCAAACTGCTTCAATACCACTCAATCCTGAACCTCGAAGAGCTTTTAAATGTGGCTGCAATCAAATATGAAGTCATTAGCCAAGGAGAAAAGGAAACACTTAAAAAGTTTTTGACTGCTGCATCATTCCATCTATCCGAAATTAAAGTGATGACTTTGAAGTATTTTAAAGTGCACTGGACCTTGGTTGCTGAGTTGGTGCGTAAACGATATGTTTATTTGCGCAAGGGGAACGCATATGTTCCATCTAGTGAAATTGCTAATCTCTTGGTACCAAAGTTTAGAGCTCACTTATCCCAAGCACTAATTTCCATGTCTAAAATGATGCACAGCATTGAAGAGGAAGAAAGGTTAGTTCCAATGATTAACAACTTCTACGAAAGATATTCCATGAATGAAGATCCTACTTCGAGTTTGCCAGTCCAAAGCATCTCTTCCAACCAAGTGGCTTCTTTGAAAAAAAGTTTTCCTCTATGCATGCGAATTCTTCATGAAGCTCTGGAGTCTGATCACAAGCTAAGACATTGGGGCAGACGACAGTATGGTTTGTTCCTTAAAGCAATAGGGCTTTCTTTGCCTGAAGCTCTCAAGTTTTGGAATTCGCACTTTACCAAGCTCATAGACTCTGAAAAGTTTGAAAAGCAGTACTCCTATTCAATACGTCATAATTACGGACAAGAAGGTAAGCGAGTATCCTACTCAGACTACTCGTGCTTAAAAATAATAATGTCTAATCCTCCTGCAGCCGGCGACTACCACGGATGTCCGTTCAAGCATTCTGATAAAGAGTTTCTGGTTAAGAGGTTGAGAGCTTCGTATCCTGGTCTGAGCATGGCGCAGATAAGTGAAATTGCAGAAGTTGCCAAAGGCGGGCACTATCAAGTGGCTTGTGCTAAACACTGGTCCCATCTTCATCCTTCATCCAAAGAACAAGTTTGTATAAATTACCCTTCTGATTTCTATAAAAAATGTTCAGAGTAAATAAAAAAGAATTATTTTGTAAACATCCTTGTCTTCATAAAATTCTTTTTCACTAAGAGATTTCAGTTATCTGTTATTAAAGGACAGCGGTTGCTTGTTTTAAATGATAATGAACAATTTGGAGTACTTTTGAGAACGCATGAGGGAGATAGATGTTATGATTTGAACTTCTAGCATTGAACCCAGGGGTTTTTGTCTCTTATTCGCATTCTACGAGAGATGCGATTACCCTAAAGAAAAAGTATTATATGAATGAGTAACTATTGAAATATAAAAATATTTTTTGAAAGGCTAATACACTACAGATGGATCAATTTCATATTTTTTTTAAGTCAAATGCAAATATTTTGTTCGGAATTCAAAAATACAAATACTTTTAATTGTGAATTTAAAAATCGAAATATAAGTTTTAAAGATTGTAAAGATAAAAATAAATTGGATTAATATTTTATAAATTGTGAGTTGAAAAAATTTCTTTTAAATCTATTTTCTATTAACATCAAAAAAAAAAAGAAAGGTTGTGATCCCGATAACATTCCAATAGAATTTATAAAGAAAGGAGGTTCATCGTTACATGAAAAAATATATATATTTCATCTCCAACCTGTATACTACGATGATTCACCTCCAACCTCTATACTACGATGATTCATCTCAAACCTGTATACTACAATGGTTTCTATCCCATGTACAAATGACTAGGGAGACAGTGTTCAACTTTGTTCATATTTTGCTAGATGTAAGATTTGATATACCTCATTCGGAGATACGATGTTACATAAGTTATTACCAGGGCGAGGAAAAATTGACCCAAAAAATTAGAAAAAATTGACTTTTACTCAGAGAAAAAATTGACTTTTTAAAGTTTCATTGAATTGAACAACTATGAACACTTTAGAGAAAGTATTGAAAATTATTTCAAAGAATCCATGACTTTGTAATACAACAACATATAATTAATGACATTTTCTGATTTGAAATTCGATCATTTTCTAGCAGTTTTTCCAGTTTAGAAAAAGATCTTTCTACTTCTAAAGTTAAAACTTGACAATTTTGTAATTTGGGATAAGTACTGCGAGAGATTTGAGAGTTTTCCATATTCATGATTTTATTCATTTCATTTTATTTGAATTTATTTTCAAGATAACTTTTAACGCCACATTCGTCTTAAATGAAATAATGTTGAAGAAACAAGTAAAGGCATCTTCGACTGAAAAAGTCTCTATGTTAACCTTTTCCTACTAAATCAATGAATCGTGAATATTCTCTAATTATTATTATTGTTAGCAAGTTTTGACACAGATTTTCTTTTTTAACAATTTCTTGAAATTTGGCAATAAAATTCCATCATCTTCATCATTAATTTCTTCACTGCTGGAAGATTTTAATGAAAATATTTTGCTGCTTGCAACCAATTTGTCAATTTCGTTACAATTGGAACTGAAGTGTTGCCGATAGGTTTGAAAAGAGAACGTCTTTTTCTATTACTAATTTTGAATGATTTAATGCTGGTAATCTATAATTTTGCAGGATAACTTAACTTTTAAGGTAAACTTGTGTAAAAGATGTGAAAAACATGCAATGATAAAAAAGTTAGGGAATGAAATTCCTTAACTTCTGCAGCGGATATATCGTATGTAACCGCGTTTGTCAACAAAAAAATTGTCTTACAAAAAAATTCTTCATGTTTAACCTCAGTCAGGCAAACTTTATAGTAAAACCTTTTATTAGATGAAAAAAAGCCCAACTATTGTGAAAGTGTTGATATAAAGAAGAAATCTTGTATGTATCGCTTATAACAATTTTAGGCACATTGAATCAAAAAGTGTTAAATATAAAAATTGACTTTATTGACCTAAACTCGAAAAATTGACTTTAATTGACTTAAAAATTTGAAATTAGTTCAAAAAATTTTAGACTAAAGATCTTCAGAGAGTTTTTGCTAAACGGAAATAAAAGTTGACTTTATTGACATTTATTCGCCCTGGTTATTACCTGTATACTACGATGGTTCATCTTCAACCTGTATACTGTGATGGTTCATCTCCAACCTGTGAGTTCATATTTTGCTAGATGTAAGATTTGATATACCTCATTCGGGGAGACGATGTTAAATAAGCCATTACCTATATTTTTGCATATATATATATTCTAATAAAGAAATGTTACAGAGATGGAAAAGTACTTGACGATTTTAAAGAAAGTGCCATGATACTCCAACCAGAAAATAGAAGTAAAAATATATGCGAGAACAATAGCACAGGTAAATCACATTAAAAAATATATTTACAGAAATCTTGAAAAAAGAAGAAAGCCTTCTAAATGAGGTGAAAAAGTATCAATATGGATTTCAGAAGGAAAATGGAATGATAGATGCAATAATGAATCTGAAACTAATTGTAGAAAAATATTTAAGATGTGGAAAAAAAGTTTATGTTTGTTTTGTTGATTTCAAAAAAGCGTGAAAAGACCTGAGTTATGAAAGATTCAGAAAACAAAGGACGAATACGATTTAAGAATGATAAAAAAAAACTGTATAGAAATCAGAAAGCGAAGCTTCTAAATAAAGAAAAGACAAATAAAGGAGTAAAATAAGGATACATCTTATCAACTCTACTATATAATGTGTATGCACAAGAAATCATGAATAACTAAATAACAATTATAGTCTTAGTATAAATAGAGGAAAAATCCATAGATTAAATTCGCTGATGATATACCGTTATACTAAGTGATAGTGAACACGGCTTAAGAACATTATTGGAGAAGTTGATAAGATATTCTCAAGAAAGAGGTTTAGAAGTAAACAAGAAAAAGACTCAAAAGGATTATCAAGTTTGGAATTTGAAAAATGAAAGAGTACTCGATGTCTTGGTTGCATGATTGAGATTCAACTTGGTAAAGACTCAAAAGACAAAAAATGGTTAATAAGTCGAAAAATCAACTAAATTAAAATTATTATTATTGAAAACCTTTGTTCGGTCAGTAACAAGTTATTGATGTGAAACATAGATATTAGGGTGGTCCATAAAAATGAAAAACGCAGATAAAAACATTTTGTCGAAACATCTACAAGCCAATTTCCTTCTCAGCAGAGTCATGTAAAGACTCGTTGTCATCTAAACAGTCTGATGATGAACAGGAAAAAGCAACTCCACAAAAAAACGATTTCGACCTAGCAATGTCTGGACTCAAGAGCTTACAGCAGCCTTAGATCGCACAGGAATAACAGATCGTAATTCGTAATGCTATGTTTGTGGTAGCTGAGACCGTCAGAAGTCTTGGACAGGATCCTAGCAAGCTCCCCCAGCGTCAAACGGCATAGAGAAAGCACTGTGAACAACAATGGACGAACTTACAGAACATATTCAGAGCCGAAGGCAAAACATGCATTGTGATAGCAAGTTATTACCATCCCTCATTTGTTCAAAGACATCCATAGACCGCCTTTCAGTTTCAATAACAGCTGTCTCTACTGGAGAAACACAACTTCTTGGTGTACCAAAACTGAAATCAGGAACCGGCAAAAATCAAGCTGCAACAGTTTATAAACTTTTACAAGAATGGTGTTTAGAGGAAAAAGTTGCAGGCTTTTGCTTCGATACAACTGCATCCAACACTGGACGTTTATCAGGAGCATGCACTCTTCTAGAACAAAGACTTTGTCGTTAATTTAACATGCCGCCACCAAATTTACGAATTAGTTCTTGGTGCCGTATTTTCTATATGCTCTGGAGCTACTTCGGGTCCCAATGTTCAACTTTTTCGTTGATTTCAAAAAAACTGGAGTTCTCTTGACAAGTCCAACTATCAAACTGGAAAAGACTTAGAAGATCTACAGCCTAACAGGGATTGCATTATAAAGTTTGCAAAATCTAAGCTGAAGCAGGAAAATCATCAAGATGATTACATGGAATTCTTGAAACTAGCGATTATTTGCCTTGGAGGAAATGTACACAATTTTAATTTAGCCAGGAGCTTCACGCCAGATGGATGGCAAAACTCGTGTACTGTTTGAAGATTTGGATGTTCCAAAAACAACTTAAAGATCTTACCCAACGTGAAGAATCCTGTGTTCGTGATGTGAGCATTTTTTCCATTTTAGTTTATATGAAAGCTTGGTTTTCTGCTCCTGACGCCGCAGTTGCTCCGCGAACAGGCTTAGAAATTCTGAAGAAACTAAACTCATATCACAATGAGCGTGTTGGAAGAGCGGCAAAAGATAGACTGCAACAACACTTGTGGTATGAGTCAGAAGAGCTTGCAGCACTATCGCTGTTTGATGAATCTGTTTCAGCACCGACAAAAAGCGCTATAGTGGGAGGGGGTGCAGAAGCTCGCTAGATAAAGACCTTGAGCCACCTCTAAATAGTATTTGTCAAGGTTTAAGTTTTGCACACATATTTCATCTCAAATGGAAACAGAATCACGCCAGGGAGCAAAGAAAATCTTATTTTCATTTTACTCCTATATGTAGTGGACCACCCTAATGGATATATAATAAAGAAAAGGAAATTATGGTTCTACAGAAGGATTTTAAAAGCTTCATGGATAGGAAAGCTTCATGGAAGGAATGAAAATAAATGATAAAAGTTTAAAGCATGAAGATGAAGTGGAGATAAACCGCACAATGCTCTACGCCATAAAGATATCAAGCAAACAATAGAAGCTAAAAATGCCATAGGAGGTCCTATAAATGAATGCTTTGACAATATATTGAAATGGGAAAATTTCGATGCTATCAAAAAGCAAAACGCTGCGTTAGATCAGATGGAAATGGTTTGCCGAACACCTTAATGCAGGGATAATCCTTCTTTTATGAATGGGCCGCAAAAAAGTATAATATGATAAACTAATTTTGGTCTGTTTTAGGATAAATAGAATTTATTTAAGCAAAAAACTAAAAACATATTTAGGAATAACAATTATTATCAAGCAATAAAATCAAATGTATCAAAAAAACATATTTATATTAAAAAGCATTCAAATAAACATGTTTATTTTTACCTGAATCGATACGTTGACTGTCTTTTAATGTAGTTTTAAGTTTAAAGGTAGATTTATTTTATCAACTTTTGTGAAATTTAAAATTGCAAACCTAAATTTGCAATTATGATTTAATGAAAAAGGAACTATAATTAATTTAAGCGTTTATTGGAAAAAAGCCAGATTCAAATTTTTGATGTTTAGGTTGTCACGTTATTGAGGAAAAAAGAAGGAGAGGATAGGCAGGTAGCAATGTCCAGCAAAATTTTTAGTTCTATGAATAATTGAAATTATATGACGATTTAATTTGTATTACATAAGGATAATTTTTTACTTTTCTTGTTTCATGGGTTTTTTTAGAGCAAAATACCAAGAATTAAATTGGGTCACACTGCGGCCAAAGACATTGCCTAAATAAAAGATATCGGAGCGGGCTTCAGGTTGAGCATCCCTGTCCTAATGGCTAACAAATTTCCAAGACGAATATAGGGGTTTGTAAGCTTTTGGAGAGAGAGGGCAATAAAGTGCCTTTTGCAAAATTGATTTTGCAGTAAATAATATTGAAACAATATAGATAGATGTGAGTGTGGTGACATTACAACTAATTTCAGTAATATCAGACCTAACACGAAAACTTGGAAGATAAATACGACCCAAGGCTCACGTGGAAAAAAAGATGATAAATGTTGCGTAAAAATACCCCATTTTAGCGTTTTATATTAATTTTTAAAAATATTGAATGGATTTCCTTCATTATGAAAAATTATATCCTATTAAATAATGAGTAAGGGAGCGTTTCTTGGAAACAATGTCTCAAAGGAATAGTACCATAGAGTACGCTATGTTTCAAAATTACGGTATCGTACGATAGCTTTTTTGTTAAAAAATAGGGTTTGATCTTTGTACATTTTATTATCGAAACTTTGAATTGTGAATAAATTAATCTGAGGGACCGTAGTTTGGACACAATCATGAAAGAATTTGTCATTGCAGATTTGTAGTAATTTTCAATTCACCGTGTAGGTAGGCAAAAGAGCCTAATAAAAAAATTAAATAATGAAAGTGTGTGGTGATGATTGGTTAATCCGACCTCTACAGTTGGAGCAATAATCAGGTCGGATTAAAAATATTTAAAAAAATCAATCTTATTATTCACTGAAAAAAATGCGAATGGTAAATTGTCGGATTAGAAGATCATCACTACTATAACATATGTTAGTTCAGGGACGAGATAGTAGTTATAGTCAGTTAATTGGTCTCTGTAGCAGTATGCTTTTAGGACCGTAATTAAACACTTATGTTAACGTAAATTAAATATTCTAGGAATAATCTTATATATGCATATAATCTATTCAAAGGCTAATTCCAAGGCATTGTTAGCTCCTACCCTGGCCTTGTCTTAAACTCGTTATGTATTCATAACTCCCATAGTATATCGGAACATAATTATTGGGAAAATATTTTTTAGATTTAGGAGCAAGCTACATTCGGTTGTGTCGGTTTTTATCATTGTTTTCTTCAGGTAAAAAATTCATAGGTTTTAACAGCGAGGTAGTGTTCTGGCGACTCGATAAGATTCTAGCTAACCACTCGATATTAAGGATGTTTCCTTAATTGGGAGCGTTTTTGTTAGGAGTGTATCTTTCTCTAAGCCCTATTCATATATATGAAGATATAGATGCGCAGTACAAGTAACAGTTTGTGGATTGTTAGTAGGATTTTCTGTAAATATATATGGAATCACAGTTCTTTTTTGCAGACTATGTCTCTCCATCCTGTTGTATAAGCAATTGAATAATATAATTTTATTACCTTTTTTGTTACAAGTGTTTCTTTGAGAAGCATCAATCATTTATTTTAAAGACTATGAAGATTTAAAAATCCATATTTAAATTCAGTAAGAAATTTATACTTCGTATTTAAAAACTTTTATACTTCATATTGAGAAAATATGTCACTACCAATAATGGCTTCGTAATAAAATAGGTAGCTGTTAAAATTCTGCATACTTAATTCTTACCTTATAAATCTCATTTTAAAAATATATAAAATGAAACTCTTTATCCTGATTTTGAGAACTTTTCACTAGAAGTTATATCTTCCTAATTTAAGCCTGTGAGACTATAAGATAAGAGAACACAGAATTGTGTAGTGTTCACGTTACCGATCTTTCTTTTCCCTTTTTTAGTATCTAAACCAGAGAGTTAGCATCAGAAAGAACTTTATATGAACACATTTTGGATAAATTTACTTAGATTGAATCTTATTTCCTTAACAAAAATGAGAAAAGTGAAAAATGGAATTTAATATAAACTTTTTTGTTTTGTGAAAAAAATTAAATTGACAAGATTTATTATAATGTTGTTATATATGGATTATAATTTAATAAAAGATCACAGTCCGTGAAGAATGCACAAACACACAAATATATGTATACTGATAAGCAGAAAAATGCAACCTATAAATTTAAATTTAATAAGAGAACTATCTTCAACGTATAAAAAGTCATTAGATAGTAAAATATAAATTTGAAATAAAACATTTCGACTTTCTTACAACACTACAATCTTGCTCTTTCTGTGCTTGCTTTCATCAGAGAAAAGACTAAAGTATCTTTGTTTCTCGCACTTGAGCAATCACAGAAGTTGCTATGTTTAATGCCTAAATAAAAATAGAGAGATTGTTGAAGTGAATGCGAATATAATTATAGTATGTGTGAGTTCTTTATTAAAAATAGTGTTTATGCGAATTATTTTTATCGTAAAAAAACAAATCATCTACTCGTCCAAAATCGCATAAACGCATGCTGATTCAATATTCAAAGATGAGCCCAATACTGCAATCTCGAGATGGCTTTCAACGCATTTCTCCCCAACATCAGTTTTTAAACTTACAATATTCAAAAAGTAGTAATGAATAAAAAGACTAATTTCTTAAATTGTATTTTTTGTTTTTTGAAATTTCGAATTATAAAAAAATTAAAAAAAAAATTATTACAAGAACAATTAGAATATTTTCATACATAAATTAATATTTATTTCAGAATTTTAGAATGTGGGATTCAAAGCAATTTTAATCTAAAAAATACTTTTAACAATGTAAGTTTGAACTTACAATGGGATAAAATAGGTACGGTAAAGATTTTAAAAAATTTCAGATTTTTGAATTTGATTCTAAAAACCAAAAGTGGTATTGGCCTGTTATTCGCTGCGTAATTGATTTAGTAGTCAATAACGCCTTACAAATTTACAAATATTAAAGAGAAATGTTTGAAGAACATGCTCTAGATTTTTATTGTCTTTTAGAAGAAATATTGTAAATTATTATTGGAATCAGTATTCAAAACCAACATTTTTATTCTCCCATCAAGAAAAAAAGAACTTTTTGCGCAATGAAATGTGGAGCAACAACATTTTATTTTTGCTCAAATGTAAGTGTTTTACTAATTATCATAATGCCGCATAGTTTTTATTCAAATAAATGATTTTAAAAATTTAGTTATATTTATTACTAAACACACACATAAACACAGAAGCTCTATATCTGAATACGCCACTATATAACCAGAATATATAACTATAAATAAGAAGGATGATGTTGAAGGTTAGCCATCTTTAGCTTGAAATAGTAATAATAATAATAGTAAAAACGTCAAAACTTTATTCAAAGGGATATTTCGACTCTCCTAAGCCTTCAACCAATAACCAGTTTAAAGCGTTCAACCACCACTGTGAAGAAAAGAAGGGGGAACGCAGGATGAAGATCAATTGAAGAGAAGTCGAATAAGAAAGATAGCTTCATTCTGTCTTCTTTTCTTCAAGTGGTGGTTGAACGACACGTATGCAAATATTCCCATTGTCAGCTTATTAAACTGACATAAACATTTTGATCAGTGAAGGAAAAGTATTTTATCATTTCAAAAAATGATCTTAAGTCTACGCTATTTAATGCTTATTTTTTCGAAAGACTTAATTTTATATATTATTGTTTTCTTGCGTTAGTACTTAATATGGGTTATCCTTTCAGGCAGGATGGGACCCAAAAATGGTTGGCTTAATTTATATAAAAACTCATTGAGAAAGAAAGCAGACAATGGAAAACCAATGCCTGGTGATTTCTCCAAGCTAATAAGTAAGTATGCATGAAAGGCAAGGAAGGTTACATTGAGCATGTCTATGGCTTCAGTCCTCTTAGACACGATGTTCTCTGATTCTTGTAGGAGGATTGAGAACTGATCTTTGTTGTAAAGGTTGCGCACCAATTCACTCTACGAAGTAAACGCTGAGGATTAGGGGTAGGAAAAGGTAGAAAGTACCTGCAAATTGTCCTTCACGTAATTCACCAGAAAGTGCATTATTGCTTTAGGCACGGTATCTTGAATGTTCTTGCGTACGATGGAAAAATAGGATCTGATTAATTTTTCTAGAAAAAAAAGTATTCTTTTATCATGGGCTTATGGATATGCCATACATTAGGAACTTTTCTGATTGAAATGCATTGGACTCGTCCTCTCTTTTATATTCGATACTATATTCATATATGAAACCCCTTTTCAGATTAGAATAATTTTGAATACCAAGGAATTTGTGTCGAAATTAAGGTACTTTTAAATGTTTAAATAGTAATATTATTAAAGGAAAAGAAATACAAAATAAATAGTAGGTTTTCTTATACAAATAAGAAACACAAGAAATGGAAGTATCCTTGAAATAAAGAAAGGAAGTGGATTTAATTGAAGTGCGCCGCTATCTTTGACTACTATTTACGAGTGAATAAATTTTAGATACCTATAACCTGACAATCGTAGCGTTCTTTTGGGGTTAACATATTCATTGCAACCTAAAAGCATGAATAACAGCGAGTAGAGTGGAGAAAAGAGGAAATGAAAACAGACCTCGTATGCCGGCTTTTTCTTTTCACCTACCAACGCGTGTTTTTCATCTTCTCTTTCCAACTCCAAATCTGCACTACCTCTCACCCATTTAGAAAATTCTAACATGGAATCAAAATACTTCCTAGGTTTGATATCATCTTCAATCCCCGGATCAATGTTCTAAAATATCATTTGCAGTGATATTAAAATGATTTAGAAATAACATTTGTCTTTTAAATTACTATGATTGAAATATTTTTTATAATAACTTCTTGGTCTGCGTCCTTCCCCCTATGATTCCCCTTTAAAAACTCTTTTTTCCTTATTTTTTTTTCTTATATTTTAAAAAAAAAAAGGGGGGGGGGGGGGGGGGGGGGGGGGGGGGGGGAAAAAAAAAAAAAAAAAAAAGAAAAGGGGGGGGGGGAGGAAGAAAAGGGGGAGGGGGGGGGGGGGGGGGGGGAATTATACTCTTCATCCATAATATTAAAATAATTTATTTTTATAAACCTTTTGCTAAAATACCACTTAATGTATGTAAACAGTATTTTTGCCAAAAAAAAATTTGTTGACGTGCAGTGTTTTTTAACTTAAAGAGCTTTATGATAGTGATGGGTCGATTTCAAAAGTTTTAGATTACAATACTGATAGTTGCCAACTATAACAATTCTGATAGCGAAAGTGTTGAGTAAAAATTTTTCAAAAACAGGAATTACACGCATGCTATCTATTATAAATTTTAGGTTTTGAAAAAGGAAACAAAAATAAATGATGTAAAAAATACTTACAAAAGTATTATTTTTAGAATAGATACTTGCAAACAGGTTTCATTTTGTTCAACCTCTATAAAAATTAAGGGAAGATAAAATACACTTGAAAAATTCTCCCTAAATTAGAGAGAGATAAAGGTAAAGAAACAAAAATCAATAAGCGGGATAAGAAAGTAAAAGAAAATTATATAGAAGAAAGAAATACAATGCTCGTTGTTAAATTACTTTCTAATTTCGGATTAAAAGATTATTTAATCAAAGATATGTCGTCGGTTGAAAAAAAATTATGAGTGAAATCCTAGGAAATAATCTTTTATCATTGCCTCATCAAGAGCATAAAAATTAAAAAAAAAATTAAAAATATAATGCAGACTTGGAAGCTTGAATTTCCATGTTTATTTTTATTTCCATTATACTTTTTCAATACATTTACTAAATGAAATACCTTCATTTTAAAATAAAAATCTTTATTAATCTTTACACCGATAACAAACATTCTCAGTGCATATAACAAATTATTCATATTAGTAAAGATAAAAGAAACAGGTATAGAGATCAATTTTATAATTTGATATTGCTCAGAATGCAACAGTATTGTGAAATCAAAGTTTTGATGACAAAAGATAATATCTTGCCATAGGCTATTCTATAATGAGGCATAACAACTTGAAGGGGAAATAAGTTTCAGGTTTTCACCTTTTTCATACTATCGCCATTTATATAAACTAATCTTGAGGTTGGAATGATGGAAAAACAGCACCAGAACTGAAAAAAGAAGAAGCGTCACAAAGGAGAATCATAGGGTGGATTCTTGTGTGGAAAATTGGTTGTAAAAACGCGGTTTTTAGCTGGATTTGAAAATCTTCATTTAACTCTTTCATTACCAGAAAAATCAGACGATATTTATTAAAAAACAGAAGATTCATATAAAACAACTATTTGAAAAAGCAGACAAAGGTAAAATTGTTTATGTATCAAATATGATACACTGGTCACGAAAGGGTTACGGAAAATTACAACCAATTATTATCAAAAATTTAATTAATTTTTATGTCAATATAATTAATGTTGTTGTTGTTGTTAGCCCCTAGATTATACTATCTTTATATGAGTATAATCTATCAGTTCAAAACAAGGCTTTGTTTAAACTGAGAGAGTATTTCCATAAAAGCAAATACTCTCAGGGAAAAGTGTAGAATTAAATAATTAAAGTAGATTAAGAAGTAGAAAATGATTAAGTAGATTAAAGATCGTGCTCCTACAGGATCATTTCTGTAGTAGTTGGTCTGTCATCTCTCAATATAATTAATTATTTTTATTTACGTTCATATACAAAATATTTAAGAAAAATTTGTTAGTAAAGTTATAAAATTAATTTTAGATTGTAGAATTTGGAATCGTCTTTTTTATAAGATTGATCGTGTTATTATGCTTATAAACTGTATACATAAAGTCTTAAGTATATCGCTTCAACTAAAATGCTTTTTAAAGAATGAGTTATTTTCTAAAAGTGGCTTGAAGAAACTCTACTTCCTTTGTATATTGTTTTAAAGTTTGCATACTCTAACGATGTTAATTTCATTTTGAACTGGCATATTGATGAAAATTTCCTTAAAAAAGGCGGGGAAGAAATTTTTGAGAATATGTAAAGAGGAAATAACCAACAAAAAGATGAACAATTAGGATGCTGTTAAGCAATCGAAAAAACCCCGCTTGTGAGAAATGTATAGAAGAAATATTGCATGAATATCATGGACAAATTACAAAAACTAATTCTTCATGGTAGATCATTTGGATGTGGTGGATTTGAACACGAATTAAAATTTATGAAGCTACATCTAGGAGACGGAAAAATTTGATTTGTTATATCGTGATCAATAACACCATCAAGTGTTGAAATCGGAAGAGATTTTTCTGTTGCCAAAATTTTATTTTAACTCTTCATTCAAATATGTCTGCAGAAACATTGAACGCTTTATGCTTTCTATGAATTTAAGGTGTTTTTTAGAATTAAAGAAATATCAACAGGGTGAAAAATGAGAACAAAAATAGCCCCTAAAAATAAAAATTAAACCTTTATTCATTTGTGTTAAATTTATAAATGTTTAAGATACACGCAATAACGCACAAAATGCTTGTATGTCTATATTGTATATGTATGACATGCGTGTGATTCACGCCTACATAAACATATGTAGACTTTTGCATCAAAGTAGTAACAAACCTGTTTTACAATTTTGGCTCATTTTTCTATACAGGTGGATACATATAAAACAGAATTTTAATATTTATAATAGAGTCTAAAAGACAAAAACTATATTATTTCATCAATATTTTTTTTCAAAAACAAATTTTTCTGCATATTGAAATAAACGACCGTAGAAGACATTTTTATAAAGGTATACACATGGCATAAAATGAAGGCATTTCTAACTTGATGTTAAATTTGACATAGAGAAGATAGATCATAATTACCTGTAACATATTTGAAGTATGCTGTACTGAAGAAGGGTCAACTCCATAGCCAGAAGCTGCTATATCAACTTTCTCCCAAGAATTTTCTTTTTGATTGGCTGTAAATACATAAGGTATTGAATATTGAAATGATCAGATAGATATATTTTACTTATGTTATAAATTAGGATGTTTAGCATTAAAAATATGAATAACAATCTATGAATACTCATTAGGTCTAAAGCTACATAATAAATATTGGAGTTAAGCTAATATCTTATCCTATCTAAACAATAACTTGCAGCAATATGTTGTACCAGCATAGTCAGCATATTACTACTGTGGTGAGCCATTCATTGGCTTATCTTTTCTTCATTCACTGTTTGCTATTTTAGATTCACTTTTTTGTATTTTAACTTTACTAGAAAAATGAATGAAGATTAAGAAAACTTTATAGTATTTCATTACCTTCTATTCAGAGCATTCTTATTGGATATACTTAATTTATGTAAATATTTTGTGGTGAAAACAAAATAATTGATAATCTATAAAAACAATTAAAATGAGGATAAAGAAATATAACTCGTATTGGTAAGTGTATGTTTAGCATAAATTGAGGTAAATAGCAATCGTACATTTGATGTCCTCTCCTATCTTCTTAGAATCTGTGTAGGAAGTGATTAGCAAGCTGTCAAAATCTGGATGGCGTGTATTGATGTAGGATAATTCGATGGATACTAAATTTTTAACCTTAAAACGGGAAGTATAAAAAATTCAATTACAAACAAAAGTATAAACTATAAAAGCGCTATCGATCCTCTATAACATGACAATTATTGCACTCTTTAAAAGGGTCTTCTAAAAATGTTTTGTCAAAGAATAACAAAGTAAAGGGTTGGTGTATATATAAGAAATAGAGGATATTTTGGTTATCCAAAAATCTATTTTAATATACCTGGTATTAGTTTTCCCCTGAATAAATGTTAAGCGCAAACATCAGCACATTAAAAGATCGACATGCCCTTAAGGAGACATTCAAGTTAGTGATATACCATAGCGTCAGTGAGTGGTACTCTCGTTTTACACATGTTCTCAACAACTTCGTATATGCGATTAGACAGATTCGGGAAGCGTTGTTGATACTTAAGAAAAATAAAGAGTATTAAATATAGTTTAGTATATTTGTGAAAAAATCGTGAATCAACAAGAAGAGAGAAGTAAAAATGCTCTTCCCACGGAACAAACTTTCGAGTAAAGAAAAGAGCGTAAAAAGCGAGATAGGTAAAAGAAATACTTGAAATTCAGTATGTTGAATAATTCTCTGCATTTCTTCGTGAACCAAATCAACGCAGCATAGAGAAGGCTTTTCAAGACGATTGATTTGACGCTTCACCAACAACTCAAAAGACACTTGTGGCACAAAAATGGCTGGACGCGGCCCCTATTAGAAAGAAATTGAACAGTGAACTTTAAGTAAATGACTTAATTTTTTAGTTAAAATTATTTCCAAAAGCTATCGTTGAAATGTGACTAACAACGTTGAAACCAATGGTAGAAGGATCTTTCTTTGAAGAATACGGTATTCAGGGCTTCCAAACCGTGGGGATCTTATCGTCCACTTCTGGGTGAAAATGAAATTCAGGTGGAGAATTTTTTATCAAGTAGTTTGGCATTGATTAAACAAATATTCAAGTATTTTTTGAAAAACTTAATTTTTACATAAAAATTTAAATAGTGTCAGTATTTTAATGATAGTCAAATTTATTTAATCATAAATCCCAGGGGAAAAATAACTTATTGTTCATAATTAAAATTTTATTTTAACCGAAAATAGAAGCATGGGTTTTTTCTTGTAAAATCGAATTAGTGGAAGAATTTTTTTTAGGAATAGTTCATTGAACTTAAATGAAATGAAGAATTCAAATTTAAGTTTGAAAAAAGCGTTAAAGATTTTCGACGTTTTTTACTCAAAAATGGCGATTTTTAAATTTTTTAGAATTTCATTGGGCAATTTAAATAAAATAGTAGAGAAATTTTTTCATAATTCAATTTTTCCCCTAGGGTGCATACGAGCAATCCGTATTTATAAAAACTTGTGGAGTATCGGTATCAAATATTATCTTAATATTAATATTTTAAAAGCAATCTACGATTTCTTATTTCAATTATTAAAAAAATTCAAAACAATTTCTATTGTTTGTCAATTGTCTAAATCATTCAAAATATATAAACGAGTGTTTTAAATTGAAAAGATTTATTTTAATTATATTAAACAAAAAAAATATTTAAGATGAATGTAAAACTTCATGAGAGAAGCGAATTATTATTAGACTAAATTTGGATAGATAGTTTTCTGAAAAAATAAGGTTCTACATTAAACCTTGAAATAAAAAGCTGGAAGCTTTAGGAAAAAGTATTTAAAATGTGCAAATCAAGTAGAATATACATTGGGAATTATGATTTCAAAAATTTCAAAAGAAAACTTACAGTAGCATTACGCATAGCAGTTAAAATGTCAATCATAGTTAAAGCACCAAGAGGATCAATGTTGTCAAGCGCACTGCCAAATACATCGTGAAAAATGTAGCAAATCCTAGCACCGCCACATCTACACAAAATAGAATTGGGGGTAGAGCGACGATGGCAAATACGCTACCACTCACTTACAACTCATTTATTTCAATATTTTTAGCTGTACCTTCAATTGTGGCGCAATACACAGAAGCGAACTTGGTTATGATTTGAAGCAGGGTTTGACTCTAAAAAGGAGTGGGATTAAGCACAAGCAAGTGAAGACAGACGCGAAGGCTTACCTCATCCTCAACCGGCTCTCCAAGAGACGTAAATAAAAGTTGATATTTCGATTTTAGAAGATTTACCCTATGCTTGAGATCTGGAAGACACTGTTTGATGTGATGCATTAAAAGCTATAGCAAAAGATTAAAGAGTTTAGTATATTTAAAATAGTGTAAGCATTTATATGGAAAAATTGTTAGAACTAGTGCTTAGCTCCCTAAGTCAACGAAGAGAAAGGACTGATATGGGTAACGGAATACCCGCTCAGTTGAGCCTGTGTTTCGCGTAGTAGTGAAAAAGACCATCAATAAATTTTAATGTGTAATTGAAGGTTTGTTTCTTCAAATATTTTACGTTAAAATAACTTTACACTTGAACGGGGATTTTTGTTTCCTTTATTATGAGTCCCTAAAGTGCTGTAATAAAATGGTAGGCTATCAGTTTAGTACAAAACCATTGTTTAATTGTATGAATCTCGTGACGACCGAAAGGATCAGATCGCAATGGCTTCTAAAGAACGTTACAAAAAAGCATAATCGTCAAAAATTCATCTGTAGAACAAAGAGTTTGAGATTTTTGGAAATTTTTTACAGCCTACTTTTTTTTATAAAATTATAAACTGAAAAGTTTATAAAAAAATAAGGTTTCATCTGGAAAGGATTTATTAACTTTAAACGATATTAAATTTTGCTTAGACAAATTTGAAAAGATCACATTTTTCTGTGTTTATAATAACTTATTTAAATAATAAATAAGTATGATTCTTTCAAAACATGAATTTATTTTTAAAATATATATATAGTTTTTATGATTTTTGATACCTCTTTTGCAATAGAAAATAAAGCTTAGCTTTTTTAGTACTAAATAAATGCGTATTTTTCCAATTCAAAATGTGGAAAAAACATCCGTATATCTAATAATAGGAATAAAAAGGAAGATATATACTTTATTTAAGGTTTTTGACAAGTAGGAAGTTCCATGACGATTGTGTAAAGTTTGATACTTCTTCACAAAGAAATCCTTCTCATCCTTTACAGAATCTGCTATACTCTTAAAAAATGCAATATGAAAGTGAAATGTAATTTAAAAATTGTCAAAATCCAGCGCATTACGAATCATAAATTGCACACAACTCTAAAATGATATGGATACAAGATATCATCGTGTAGTTATTAGATATTCAATCAATTAAATTTTATATAAACCATTTTAAGTTCTAAATTGTTTTTTAAATTTGTTCTCAGTTATATCACAAGTAGATGATTTTTTGATACAGTACTCGATTTCAACGCTAAATTTAGTTTCATACTATCTTGCCAACACATCATTACGTATTTTTTTTATAATTATTTTTTTAAATAAAATGCTTTTTTTATTTGAGCCTATACTAGAGATTGTGCAAATTTTTTCATTTACAGAAAACGTTCAACTGCGTTAAATTTTATATATTTTATTAAAAAATAATTACAAAAAAAGAAGTAAAGATGTGTTGGCAAAATAGAATGAAACGAATTTAACGTTGAAATTGAGTGATGTAAAAAGTGAAAAAAATGTCTTAGTTGTGATAGATGAGAACAACTTTAAAAAAGGATTTAGAAGTCAAGAAAGACAATTTAGAATTTAACCGGTTATCGACCACAGTCGACTTTACAAAACTATGAATCGTCTGCTTTTATCAATGCTTTTTAATACAAATCTTCTGCTTTACATTAGATATTGTCTGCTTATTCTGGTCGATAACGGGTTAAAATGGACAGTTTCTACCTTAATGGTTTATCTTTCATTAAATTGTTATTCAATCAAAATTCAAATATACACTTCTAAACACAAGATGGGTCAAGATAAATTATTTATGATTTGGCATATAAATTCAGATTTAACAGATCAAATCTTTTTATCTGAACATACAACTAATAAATATATTGAACAATAGGTTAATATCTAATATAAGCATCATTTGTTGCACTCCGTTTTTAAAAAACAAGAAAAGTCAATGAAAAAGGAGTACTGACTAAAAAATAAGCGATTTTAAAGTAGCATTAGTTGGCATCCAAAGTTAGAATTTAGGCATAGATTTTTGAAAAAAGTAAACATAAAGTGATTGCTTCAAAAAATCTAAAACACGAAATATAATGCAGTGATACAGACAGGGTCGACGAATTTAAGGGATAAGGAGTTGGAGTGGGTATTTAACAAAATTTAGCAGTCGGAATCGGAGTCTGCTTTTTTAGGTATTAACATTTTTTTGTTATTTTAAATTAAAAATAGTTTAATTTTTGTAAGCATATGGAGAGAAGCTTCTTTAGTCAAAGTCTGAAGCGTAGAGTTGGTGTTAAATTTATTAAGTTCTTAAGTATTTAGACTCGGAGTCTGCTTTTTTTAGGTTTTTTATTTCCCCTCAGACTGCTTAACCCCAAATACGGGGCATGCATTCATGAGTTATGAAGAAAATCTTAAAAAGGCATACTTGGCGTATATATAATTTCTTGGTAAATAGTACAATAGATCCATGTGACTTGTGTATTGTAAAAAAAAAAAGAACCTTATTGCTGTTAATGTCATGTTGTGAACGATTAACAACTCCAATAATACCCAATTTTACAGGTATCACTTTTCCTGATAAGATATCAAACGCATCAGTGCCGGCGTCCATTAAATCCAATTTTGTAATAACGCACAAAGTCCTATGTCCTGAAAATTTAAAAATATGGATGTGAAGATTATTTTTAAAATACGAATACAATGATAAGAGCGAAGCTAAATGGGATCCTTAACCCATTAAGTCCCAATGCTCCCATTTGGGAACATAAATAATTTCATCTTCGTCTGCTTTTTTCAATGACTTTGAATATAAATCGTCTGCGTTTTTTAGATATCGTCTGATTTCTATGGTACTTAATGGGTTAAAGTGTTTATTCGCACTTTTAGGCATTGGATCTCGAATATTAATTGCATTCTTTTCTTTTTGAATAAATTTTGATATAGCTTAAAGCAGACAACATTGATGGATCACCGGTGACCCAGTGTGCCTGAAGGTTCAACCCATTTAAGACCAAGCAAAGCAGACGACTTTAGCAATTCCTATTAAATTCCTCGTAAAGTAGGAATTCGCATGCGTTCCCTTTGGGAACACTGGTCGTAAATGGGTTAAAGAAGTCAATAACTTACCATTTTGAATTTCATAATCTTTTATAACAATTGTAACATTAATAAGTACTATTTGAGAAAGTTAGGTCGATATGGAAAAAAAATACAAAAATTAGTAAATTAACACAGAATTTTTCGATCTATTAAATAGTTGTTGCATTTGATTACGCCGTTGTTGTATTTGAATACGTTTTTGGAATGAAGAAATAAAGTAGATATGTGTTTGGAACGTAAATTTTTTTATACTTTTCAAAAAAAAGAAACAAAAGCGCGCATTTTGTTAGACAGAAACAAGATTACTATATCTAGGTTTATATTTTCAATAATTTCAAAATTTAGCAAGTGAAGCCCTAGTATAAATGAAGATGGAACACTAGGTTTTCCTCCTTTACCATCAGTTTTAAAAATCTTTTGAAAACCCAATTGGGAAAATGTAAAAACGATGTAAAATATCGAAAAACGATGTAAAAAACTGCCTTAAAACGAAAAAATCTTCTACGTTGGGATAAAATGGGTTAATAAAGGTAAAGAAATTAAAGTAAAAAATACCATCTGGATCAACTTCCCTGGCGAGTTTTAGAGATTCAGACGTAGCGATATCGGTGTTTGCAGCTGAAATCGATAAAATGAGGCTATGCGGATTGGAAATATATTTCATTACAATTTCTTTTATTTGCATTTCAATATCTTCTGGCTGAGATCCTATGGGCACCTGGTTATTTAAGAATAAAAAAATGTATGCCATTCGTTATGAGATAGCGCACGAACCTTAGTAAGACCTGGCAAATCAACAAGCGTTAGATTAACAACATTGGGTGAAAAAATCTTCAGGCGAATGCACTCACTTGTCACTGCCTAAATATTTAACGACTTACATTTAAATAAATATTGACATTTTTTGTTATATAAAAATCTCCTCAAAAAATTGGTCTTTGTGAAAAGGTTAAACATAAAAATGTAAAGAAAGCTATTTCAAACTTGATGAATAGATGGCGAAAAGTAAGGAAGTTAGTGTTTGAATAAGGTTTAAGGGGGTGAATTGTCATCATAATTCGAATCTAGACCTGCAAAATTGTGTAAAGTAATATTTTCCTTTGAAACGAAATCCAATAAAGATACAGGAAACAAAAAACTACATGCTAGAAAAATATGATTGATATTCTCTTTGCATTTCACAAGTAAAAGAGTTTAAAATAGAAAATTAAGAGCTATTAAACTTGTTATGATATCATAAAAAGCTAGATATATTAATTGAAAAATTTTAAATTACTTTTATAAAATATATAATAATTAATAATACTTTCCTCAAAAAAAACATACAAAAATCATCAAAAATCAAAACAGAAATAAGCTCTTCCTGGAAAAAAACGATACCCTTAGGCCAGGTTGTCCATGTTTTTTTGGCGCAGGGCGAGAAAACACTTCACTTCGGGCAGCATTTAGTTTTTTTTACTAATTTACTATAATCATTTATTACTATTATTAAACTAGTCAGGTGACGTTAAAAATAAAGAAAGATTAATTCGAAAATTAGATTAGGCAATCTTGAAATACCTTATCAAACCCAGCGATACGATCCGTTTCTTTGGCGATTTCTTCCTTTATTTCTTCAAAATCGGTGTAAATCTTATCTTTTGTATGCAAAAACTTTCCCCACTCATTAACACTTGAATCTAAAAGGAGGTAAGCATTTTCAAATATAAAAAATAAAAAACAAAGCAAACACCTTTTTCAAGTAAATCGAGTGGAGTGATTTGATCAGAAACATGAACCAATTGCAAAACAAGAGGACATCTCGTTACAATACCAATTCCTCTCGGCAAAAAGTCCCGACCTACAATGCTTTCCAAAACTGATGTTTTCCCAGAGCTCTGTTTAAAATTTTAAAAGTATTTAGGCATGAAGAAAGGAGTTAATAAAAACAATAAATTAGCAGTATACAGTCAGAGTGCACATCAAGGGGAGGAATTTTGAATTCTCTCAATTATATATCTTTATATTACTTAGAAGACTTGTTTAGCTTTTGAGTAGACTATCCATATTACTTTACTTGTTTTAAAGCTAAGTCTTTCCTTGAATATTTAAAACCTATTTTTTTATTAACCCAGTTTATTTCATTTAATGATATATTCAATTCGAATATGAGCTATAGTTGATCAAAGGCAGTCATGAAAATAAACAAGCGCCCACAAATTTTACTGAATGGCAAATATTTTTATAACACATTACTATATAACAAACACGGGCGCACAACCTTAAAATTTTAGGGAGGGGCGAACTTTTTTTTTTATAATTTTCAAAATTTATTATAAAAGAATTTTTGTCCAATGAACACACTCATTATTATGCGACATTATACTTGCACTGTAAGCTCTCAATCCCACCACAACTGCACACATTTTATGAAGTCAAATTACCTTGTTTGTAATTCTGATTTCACCAAACTTCTACCTCAGTGGTTTTCAAACTAGAGTCCGCGTGCCGCGAAGAAGTTCCATGGGAATCGAGAAGGGAACACTGAGTGAGTTGTTTTTCGCAAAAAATTGCACCCATATTGGGTCATTTGCCATTTTTGTCAATAAATCACATTTAAAAAAGAATAAACATTAAATAAAACGAATATCTAAGGATAAAGATGTTCTTTTTGTATTGATATATATATTTGATTTCTAGAATAAAAGACTTGATTGTTTAAATTAGCCCCGTCGCCCAATTCAAGTACGTGGGGGGGGGGGGGGGGGGGCAAAAAGGATAAATATGATTTTAATATAAGAAAGTGTATACATTTATATATTTCAAAGAAGTTTCAGAAGGGCAGAATAAATCCCAGAGGGCCTAGCTCCCTTTATCGACGTGCTTGTTTACAGTAATTAATAGGGATAAACATATAAAGCTTTAAATTTCTTATATAATTATGTGCTATAAAAAATATTTGCCTCGTTCAAAAATGTATGGGCTCTTATTCAAATGTGGCTACATTACTGCCTTTGATCAAATATAACTCAACTTTGAATTTCTTTTACAAAGAAGTGGACGTTAATGAAAAAAAAGATTTTAAATATTCATTCTAAGACTTAACCTTAACCCTGCTAGTGCTGGGGGCGTAAAACGCCCCCTCCTCTTCACTAAAAAATTAATTGTACAAAATTAGCTGAATCATATCCCTTCAAATTTCGTGACTTTTCCTAAAAATCGCTAGCTGCATCTTTTGATACCATTTTCATGGTAGTTGAATGGCCCTTTCATGACCAAAACTGTCAATCAAAATCAAGAATTTAAATTTTTCAGCAAAATTTTGACATATGTAGTTAATCTTATAACTTAGGGTCTAAATTATATACTACCTTGAAAATTTATAATTATATACAGTTTTGAACGCATAACAATATATATTTATTTTTTTTCAATAATCATGGCTACTTTTTGGAAAATGTCAATCAAAATTTTGATTGATCAGAAATATATCTAATAAAATATTCCATCAGTTTTTACAGAAAATACGTTTTTATACCAAATCGAGCATGCAGCTTTCATTTCTGAAATCGGGTTTCACATTTAGAGGTCTTAAAATATCTCTTAGTGTCAATCAAATTTGTGGTTTACTTCTAAAAACTATCTCCAAAAATGTTATCTCTAATTTTACATAAAATATATATTTTTATACCAAATCAACCATGCTAGTTTTACTTCTGAACTCATTTTCAACATTTTGAGGTCTTAAAATGTCAGTGTCAATCAAATTTGCGGTTTACTTTTAAAAACAATCCAAAAATATTCTCTCTAATTTTACATGAAAATATATTTTTATACCAAATCAACCATGCTAGTTTTACTTTTGAACTCATTTTTCACATTTAGAGGTCTTAAAATATGTCAGTGTCAATCAAATTTGCGGTTTACGTCTAATGACTACAGAAATATTTTTGAAATTTAAATAAAATATCTGTTTTTATACCAAATGGTAGATGCTGGTTTCATTTTTGTACTCAGGACAATCAAGTGTATTTTTCAGTATTCAAAAATATAGCATCTTTATTCTTAGATATTCATTTTATTTTAGTTTTTCTTATATGAAGATTGCCTTGAATAGTTCGCAATGTTTTTACAATTTCCTTCAAATTTTTTGTTGTTAAATTTTATATGTAGGTCAATGATTGTAATTTTATCCAGTTGTTTGTCTTTAAAAGTGCCTCCTGTGATATCATGGTAAATGCTAGGTTTGCCTTTAAGTAAGATGGGCTAACGATAAAGGTTTACCATTATTATGCTACATGGGTTAACTTATTTATTATCTGCTTTTTATTGGATCTAATGCGATAAATTTTTATAGTATATTTTGCACTTGTATTATTTTTTGTACAAACTTTCATTTTCATGTAATTATCCCATGTCACTTAGGGAATGGAATGGCTCATTCATATAAATAATAAAATGCAGGGCGGAGCCACTTGGGCAATTTTTACAACCCACGCCGGGCTCTGGTATGGTTTCATATCACTCTCCGGAGTGTCACTCTTTTATGTTGTATATAGTGCTCTCAGGGAGACGATTTTTTACTATGCTAGTTTTTTTCGTCTCTCGATAGCCGTGTTGATATTTGGGTAAAATTTTAAAATATTTTTCACTGTCAATTAACATTAGAAAAGCCATCAGATCGCATAGAGCCCGTAATTTTTTCAAAAACTTTTTTTAATTACAAATATTTTCAAGGCGCAATGTTTTGAGATATTAAATATTTTAGAGCATTTTCGTTATATTTAATAAAATTTTATGAATTAGAATAATTCAATTTTTTACCTCAATGGTTGATATGGATTTTAGAAAACAGATAGCTTTAGGTTTGTGTTACTTATAATAAACAAAATATTTGATGTTTAATTTTTAAAGTAAAATAAAGTTTTCCTCTATTTTATAGCAAACTTTTAAAATTGTTTGATCTTTGTCTTTGTTAACTTTTATGTCAGGGTTCGTATATAACCCAATGTCTTTTTAGGTACAAAAAAAGTGGGATTTCGAGGTGTTAAATGTATGTGTCATTAAAAATACTATTACATGGTTTGTCTGTTAGATTAGAAATCATACAGGCAGGCGTGAGAGCATTTTGTTTGATGAAGACAGTGTCTGTATCATAGTGTGAATCTCACAAAAACGAGGGAGAAAAACATTGGAAAAGTTCGTTAAAGTTAATAATGTATCCGATAGTGGGGTTGTCGAATAATCTTGTGTCGCATTTATTGAATTTGAAATATCCTATTGCTGGCATAATAAAACTGCTAATTTATTGAACTGTGATAATTTTGATGACTTTCAGAGAAATGCATGATGAGTATATGAAAAGCTATAAATCTCCAAATTATATGTAGTCACGATCATCTGAGGAATTTTTTATACCCTAAAGTGTTGTTCAGGTGATTAGAGACGAAATTGAAGAATCGGGAATGTTTTCAATCAAAATAGATGAGTGTAAAATAATAAGTATCACTTTATTTTTGCTTTAACTCTATCATATATGAATGAGTTTTCTCTTGTTAAGCGGAAGTGATGGGATTACAGATAGAAGCAAGCTAATTCGACTTGATAAAATCGCTGCACGTATGGTGGGATTGGGAGCTGAGAGTGCAAGTGTAATGTCGGTTGTTCATTGGACAAAAATTCTTTTATAATAAACTAATTATATTAAAAAACCTTCGCCCCTCAAAATTGTAAGGATGTGCGCACAGCGTATTAACGAGGGTATTAAAGTAAAGCGATGCTCTCTACTCATCATTTTTCAACCGCAACCCTCTAAAAAGTGCACTATGCTTGCCATTAGCAATATTTTTTGCTTTGAAGCGATACATAAATAAAGGCATCACAAATACATTTTTATTCGTCTGTATTAGATAAATTATACGTGCCATCAATAATTTTGCCAATTATAAATCTTTTTATATAATTTAAGACTTGTTTGGCCCGTGAGTAGACTTCCCATATTACTTTACTTATTTTACGGTTTAGTTTCAGACATATAATTTTAGAGCTTAAAAAGTTCATATCTATTTCCATCATATATCTCATTTTTTTTCAACCTTATTTATATATCATCTAATCTTAACTGTTGTATTTATTCAATTTTGTTTCTGGTTAAGCATTGCAATGCAGATCACCTTATTTAGTCTTCCAAATCTCCTAAAGTCTATTTAAACGCTTGCATTATGTTATTCTCCTATGATGGGAAACAATGGTCTTTGCTACAAACTAAATTCAACAAATGTTTTCTAAATAAAAAAATAAATCAATTAAGATCCATTGAAGACTTAACATAAAGATCGGGTTTTAAATTTTTAATATTTCATAAACAAGCATAATTAATTACAAAAGTTCTTAATATTTTAAGTGAAGCAAGATTTTTTCTAAAAAAATAAGAAAAAAAATTAAAAACATAAAAACTAATATCATTATTAAGAATATATACTAGAAGTTATATCATATGAAAATATAATGCATACTTGAGAACCTAAAACAACAATTTGAGGGAGCATTATGTATTCACTGCCTATAGTATTAAATACATCCTGCAATTTGTTCATAACTAAAATTAAAGACTCCATTTATGAAACAGAAGAAAATGTTCTATAAAAATTTTTTTAATTCAAATAAATAAAAAATTTTCTAATAAAAGTATGTCGACACAAGTTTATAATGTTTAAAAGTAGATTTTTTTCAATTGTATTAAAAATTTAACATTGAAAAATATCAAAGCTATACTTTTTAAAAAACAATTAGCTCAATAAGCAGATTTTACTTATCATGTCTAATAGCCTACATTCAAAGTAATATTAGCCCATCGCTAAAACGACTTCATGATGAAAAGGATTATAGTTTGTGTTTATCTACCTTTTTACCACTGTTAAAACCACTAATTTGTTTTATATAGAATTGATATAAAATAGAAGAAAGCATTAACTTAACTGATTATAATATGTCTAACAAAAAATGACATAAAATAGAAGAAGGCATTACCTTAACTGATTATAATAATATGTCTAACAAAGAAATGATATTAAGTGAAAAATCGCTTTGGCCTCCCTACATAAGCAAAAAAAATTGAAAATTTTTATCATTTAACCACGATATTCAACGCAGAATGTCAAACACTAATTAAATCGTGCGATCACATCACCCAACACATCAAAGACTTTATTCAATTTGAAGTAATCCAGTTTTATACGGACTCTTAAAACCTCGCTCGCAATTTACATCTCAGCAAAAACCACCATTCATCGTTGCCAAACTATTCTCGAAACTGCAATTTCTCTCCACCCACTTTACTATCTCTGTATTTTGGTGCCCTGCCTATTCCAACGCTCATGAAAATATACACGTTGATTTCTTCTCCAAAAGAATCCTCTCAAAACCGTGCGTGACACTCTTCACCACATGCCAGCGTTTTATCCAGGAACTCACACAATACAATAAAAGCAATGGCAATTGTCAGTTACCCAATCGACAAACACCTTTCTACCCTACATAACTAACATAACCGCTGTTCATCAGTCTTGGTCAAAACACAAGTTCATCCCCTCACGATCTCTTATAAGGTGGCTCTCCGGTCACTGCCCTTTCTTTCATATCAAACTTTCCGACAATCAGTCCTGCTGTTTCTGTGGCGCAGCTTGTGAATCATCTCATCACCTAACTTTCATTTGCCCACTTTTATCTCTCATCGCTACGAATTAATAAACAGTTGTGTTTCAACTCTCCGTCATTTTTCCAACAATCTGAATTAGCTACTAACACACCCGACACTATTAATTTCCCTCTCGATGCTTTTACGAACAATTGAACCCATTCTAAATCTTCACTCACCGTTTACGCGATAGCTTTCTTCCTCTCCTTTTTCTCTTTTTTAATTATTTATTATTGAGAAGACAAACAAAAAAACAAAGCTTAAAAAGCAGTAATAATATAATAAAATAATTCTTAGCTGATTAATGGCGCTTTTAGTAAACCGTGAACCTAATTTTGAAAAAATGGCTAATAAAATGGCTAAAAATGTAAGTTTCTTACAAACAAACTTTTGAATATCTCAATCATTTATATGCTTAATATAGTTTTAATCATAGAATAGGTAAATAGTATCCTGAATATGTTCTGTTTTTTTATTTGAAATTTCAATAACCTTTTTTGGGTTTGCTAGATTTTATAAAATGTATAAATGTTTAATACTTATTTTTTGACTTTTTAATGAAACTTTATTCTAGTATACCTACACTATATGTCATTTATTTATAAATTTTGATATCATACATCAGGGCTTTTTCTTATTTAAGGATATTGTAAAAGTTATCTGCTCTAAGAGTTTAGAAGCATCATTAGCGTATAACTCAGGAAATTTGTCAGGTATATTTTTATACGATTTTGCTAGAAGGCTACTTATAATCAGAGTACGATGTTAGAAGAATCTTTTTCAATTACAGAATATTTTCGTCCCCTTTTAATTAATCCCTCTCTTCCTCCTATCTAGAGTTGCCAGATTTCAAAAATAAAAAATCGGGACACTTTTGTATGATAGAATAACATTAAATTCATTAACATTTATAACTGTTGTATATTTACTTATAAAAATGTTTTTTTAACTAGTGGATCTTTTAATGACATACATATTCATAATAATATTCACCACTATAATACTAGATCTTATCTACATGTACCATATATTAACTCTAATAAATGTTTTAAATTTTTAATTTCTGATTGCATAAAGTTTTTCAATTTTTATTCCAACCACTTGAACATTGATTCATTTGTTCTTTTTAAAATATGTTTGAGAAACTGTAAATTAGGAAATAATACTTCAAAATCATTGTTTGTATATATAAAATTATTGTCTTGACTTCGGACCAGAGGCGCAGCTAGCGAGTGGTCAGAGTCTCCTAAATACCTTTTCTACCACTACCCGCACTTAAATTCCTTTTAAATTTAGGGAACAGAAAATCCCCTTCCCCCTCCAAATCTTGCTATGCCACTCACTTCTATTTTATTGCAACGTGGGACGTTATGGCTTTATTATATTTTGGTTTTCGGATATTTTGATTTCGTACATTTTGATTTTCGGACCTTGTCTCTAGGATTCCTCTATATACCTAACTCAAAGCCTCGGGGTATAAAACTCACGCTACTCGTTACAATCCCCGCATACTCTCTACGATAACAGACGAAAATCCCTCTGCGGAATCCTCTTCACGTACTGATGGTTCCTTCGCCTTACTTGCACAAATAGTCGAAGAAATCCGAGATAATATGCAAAAACAACAGAAGGAGATTAAAAGTATCTCCAAGAAGATTACCCCTCCTGCTATGCACATCAATATCCCCAGTGGTAGCACTCAACCTCCTGGCGACATCTCGATTGGGGAAATAAAGTCTCCCACCCTAGAATTCAAGCAGTCATTGCTTGGATACGCACCTACTGACTTATCCCACCCCGAATTGTTGTCGGCAACTACTGCTGCCCCGCTAGCAGACAGACGCATCGCAGTATTCTTCGACGCCATTCCTACTCACTTACGTAACTGCAAAGACAATATGATAGTAAGTCTCTTCAACGTGATAAAGAGAAACTTACGCCTCATATCCTTAGACGATCTCACGGAAGTAAACATACTTGCCACAACGGCATGCCTTGCCACCCAAAGTAGTTGGGAGGCAGCTTCAAGGCAAATGGGAAGAACTGGGATGCAGAACTTATACATCCCAGTACCCGAAAGACCTCCTCCCAGTAATTTTCGCTACTACTCGTTCCAAAAGAGCGATGCGGCGAAACAGAAGAAGGGAGGAAGAAAGTGAAAGAGTTAACAAAGTGCTGGAAAATAAAGGGGCGCCAGCACTCGAAAAAGCGAAAGTCCCCTTGGCTGACATAACTAACATCCTACCGCCGCAGGAAAAGACGCCTGTTCAGGACGACAGTTATCCGTTCTCTCTACCCGAGGATGATGACATCAACATCGACATCATTGAGAGACTACTCTTTCCTAAAAATCTTGAAAACGAAACGGGGAAAAAAGCCAGCAAAGCCGAAGATATGGAAACAACAGTATGCCAGCCACTCGAAGCCGAAAACTTGCAAGGTTTCACATGGCCAACAATGGAATAAGTAAACGAGTGGCTGGGCACAGAGTCGGAGATATCCATCCGAGACTCACAAATCAAGACTGATCTACAAGAAGATGTACTCAAGGACGTGTTTGGCTCTGACTTCTCTAGCGCCCTAGAGAATGTAGAAAATGAAAGTATAAAAGCGTTATCCCCAGAAGACATGATAAAGATTATAAGGAAGAGTAGTCTCAAAAGTGACATTGGTGTTAAGATGGTAACCACCTTGGAATACTGAAAAGATAGAAAACTGTTCAATCCTGAAACGTGGCGTAGCATTTTCACTGAAGTGCTTAGTTATGATTCGTCTACCGAATCTCCTACGGAGGAAAGTGGGGAGGTCAAAAGCAAAGAAAAAGGTAAAAGCCTCGACTCAAATCATGAGTCTCCGGACCATGACTCCGATGACGATACCCAGGAGGTGTTGTACTGGGTATCGCCCATAAGTTTCACAGAAAGAAACGCCTTATGGAGAAAGAAAGAGTATCCTATTCCTAGCCCAAAAGTCACATTTGACTCATCTAATTCGCTATGGAAAGCTCCTTGGGATCTAGCTAACATCAAAGCCTCCAAAATATTGAATAATCGCCGAACGCAAGGAAGATGAAGCCATCGTCTCAGACTCCACAACCGCCATATGGGCGATGAGAAATATGGGATCAAAGGAGCGCACCATTCAGAAAATTCTTTTGATGACCAAGGATGCCTTAAAAAGAAAAATCAAAGAAACGGACATTGTGTATATTCCGTCTCTCCTCAACCCAGCTGATAGACCGTCAAGGGTTCAATTACCCCCCGGTTCCCACCCAACCCTCCTGAGAAGACGGACGACAGAAGAAAGAAAACAAATCTCAATGATGGAACCAAGCAATTTCCATAAAAACTATATTTTTGTGCTATAATGCCTCCCTTAGGAAAATTATTTTATTATTTATTGGAAAATTCACCTGTAGCTTAAATTTTATTTGTGCGCTATGTGTGGATTGGTTGTTGAGAAGGGCCTCCATTGTGGATCGTGTGAGAGAGCCTATCATGGAGAATGTATCGATTTAACTGAAGATGACAGGGCCTTTTTTTTTTGTTTAAAAAGCTTAACTTTTTATGCTTTGCATGCTGTTTTAGCCATAAAGAATATGATTTTTATGGCGCTATTGAACGTATTGAAAACTAATATATATATATCTAGAAAAGTTTAATGACACCTTTCATAATATTTTAAATAATATGAAAGATTTCATGAGAGCCGAAATTTTTTTTTTAAGAAATGAAAATTTCATGTTTTCCAAATTTAGTCCCTCGTACAAAACTAGCATCGATCCAATAGCTCAATCTATATTAACACATTTTAACCGTAATGAAAATCTTATTCCCTTAATGTCTACTCCTAATTGTAGTTGTCTTTTCAATTCTATTTCAACTTTTTTTTATGATAATGAAAGTAGAAGTGATGTATTTTGTCTCTTACCGCTATAGAACTAGTTTTAAATTCAAATTTATATGTCGATAAAAGTTTCATTAAAGTTTGTGATTTTCAAGATTCAATAAAAGCAGTTTGCTCTCAATTCGGATGGTCCAACATTTATACAATTTGGGCTCTATCAAATGTTTTAAATATGAAAATTAAACTTTGTTATCCGCCATACAATTCAAAAAAAATAAGATCGTAGATATTTTGAATACTACTCTTATTCCGTTCAAAGATTTCAAATCATTATTGTAAAATCATTAACAATTAAGCCGTGTTCAATATTCAAGGTTCAATTTTGATGATTTCTTGCATACATAACAATCAACATGTTGACATGTGTCTTCATAAAGAGAAATCAAATAACTTTTTAATTTTTTTAAACAAAAATAAAGAAGTATTGCAAACATTGAAAACTAAAAAGGCATTCCAAAATTTGCATAAACCAAGTTGCGTTCATATCTTAGGTTGAAATTTTCATACTCATAGTTAAACTTCAGCCAACCATCAAAAGCGGAGGGTAAATCACCATGAATGTAATTATATAAAAAAATTGACACTTTTATCTTATAAATATCCTTCAGTTTAAGTAATGAATGATGATGAAAAATATTGATGGTATGGCTTAACAAAGGCAAGTCAAAAACAAGTCTCATAGCCTTTTTTTGAATCTTCTCTAAAAGTGAAACATTGCAACAACCCCAGTTTTCAACACTATAATAAAGATGAGGAAGAAACAACGCCTTATAATCTTTAATTTTATCTCATTATTCAATTTACACTTATGCTTGTAGAGTATTCCATTAATAACATTCAATTTATTAAACATGATCATTCCAATTTAAATCACAGTTGATAATTAAGCCTAAATAGTTGAATTTCGTTACATTTTCAAAACCTAATGATGGACCCAAACGATTCTTTTTCCTACAAAAAAACATTGATTTTGTCTATATTTGCATATATTTATTTGTATGTATATAATAGTGATGCATATCTTATATATATATATATATATATCAGATATTGATTCTATTAATAATTTACAACTTAAATATACGATGAAAAATATATTTGATTGTAGGATCTATCTATGTTTTCTCTTTTTTCATATCTTTATGGATGTGTATTTTGAATTATATTTATTCATAGTTATCAGGCGTAATGCTTACTCTGTAAAAATTTCTTTGATTGCTTATATTTATTTCACATGGTTTCTTTTATTTTAGATATACTATGATTCTGATAATAATTTTATTATATATTGTTTTTTCTTTTTTCTATTTATAAAAATTTATTTATCTTTAATATTTTGTGAAATGAAGGTACGTTTAAATTCTTACTGTTAATTTTATGAAATGAATATCAAAGATTTTCATTTGAATATCACTTGAACTTTTTTAATTAAACAAATTAAATTCAACATTTTACACACTTGATATATTCTAGAAAAAATAATTTACCACATTTTTAATATGTTTCCTCATTTTAATAAAGTAAATTTATCTTAATTTTTATTTTAATTTTTTTATTCACAAATGCTCCATCATGGGTGCACGAATTCTTAGGGGCGGATAGGTTCATGGTTTACTGAGTTCCTGAATGGCATGATGATCAGAATTTTTTGTATTAAACATTAGAGTTAAATCATCTGCATACATGATAAGTTTGCTATCATTGTCTAAACACTTGTGTATGTCATTTATGTAAATTAAAAACAATAGCGGACCTAAGATTGATCCTTGAGGAACACCATACTTAGAATAATAGCCGTGTGAATAAAAATTATTGAAAAATATAAAAATTTTTCTAAAAGATAAATAGTCCTGAATCAAATAATAAAAACAGCCCCTGATGCCCAACTTTCTAATTTTATATAGTAAGATATGGTGATTCACAGTATCGAACGCCTTAGAAAAGTCTAAGAAGAAACATAACAATTTAGCTTCTTGTTCATAAGCTGTTGCTACAGATAATGATAGTTCTGATAGGGCATCGGTGGTTGATTTATTGGGCCTGAAAACCAAATTGATGTTTATAGAAGAAATTTATTTTGTTAAGATAGTCACTCAATTTCGTAAAAATAACTTTCTCAAAAATTTTAGCAAAGCTTGATAACAAAGAAATAGGTCTATACGAACTGAATATGGTAGGCTGTTTATTACGTTTCAAAATTGGCAGAACTTTTGCAATTTTAGTTTGTCTGGAAAAATACCTTGTTGTATAGAAGAATTGAATATATGAACAATATTACGGATAATAGGCAAAATATATATAAGTAATTTCTAGTTTATTTCATCTAGGCCCGAAGATTTCTTGTTATTCAAACTGCTCACAGCTATATTTATATCATCAATTGTGATTTTACTAAAGTAAAAAGAAGATAATTGAGACGGTAAAAAAGATTCTAGGTAAATAAAAGAACTTTCGAGGTTCGATTTGTCTGGTTCTAAAGAAAAGATATCTGTGAAACCTTGAATATCCAAATCAATATTGTGAGCAGTTGCTTCATTTTTCATCAATGTGTTCAAGACAGGCCATAGTGATTTATGATCACATGTAGATAGTTTTTGTTTGACTACAACTAAAGAAAAGCATTTGGTAAAACAGTCGTGAATAATCCCTTCAAAACATTCATACATTTGATTAACGTTTTTTTGAAAAATAACAATATTCAAAATTTGCAACTGACAATTTAGAAAAGAACAATTCATAAGCTTGAGGTGAAAATTTTCTTTTTAAAACTTTTGTTAACACGCTTCTGTTTTTTAAAAAAGGTAGTCTTAGAAAATTGACACAATGATCGCTTATAAGGGCATTTATATTATAGGAAGTATTGTTCACTAATTGATTTGTAAATATATTGTCTATTAAAGTTTTTGAATTTGCCAGACGTGTCGATTTAGAAATGGCTGGGATTAAACCATTTTCAAGCATCAAACAAATAAAATCCAAAGCATGTCTATTTTCATATATATTCAAGAGGTTTATGTTAAAATCTCCAGCAACCAAAAAAACTCGTTTTTAATCAATTTAATAAACTGATTTAGAGATAAGAGAAAGTCTGAAATCAAAAGGTTATGGGGTCTATAAACATCTAGTAAAGAAACCTTTGTATTAAAAACTATGAACTGACCTAAAAGAAAATCTGCAGGTGATTCAACATTTTCATTTGAATTATAAAGCACTAATTTATAAATACTTTTATAATAAATACATAGACCGTCTCCAGTTCGGTTTCTTTCTTTAAAAATCGAGTTATAACCATTTAAGTTATATTTTACAGTATCACTTGAGTTCCATATTTCGCTAAAAACTATAAAATCTGGAAGGAGATTAAGAGAACTCAAAAAAATCGGAAAGTTAGAAAAATTTCCAAAAGACTTCTCATGTTTAAATGTATTATGGATAATGAGGTAAGTGAAATATTTTCTCTATAAAACAAAGATATATCATCTTCATTTAAGTATTTAGTTTTATTAATTTCCAAAGAAATTAGAGAGTTTATTCATTTGAGGTGTATGAAGTAAGAGATTTTACTATTGCTAAATTTTTTAAATATGAAGGACATAGATGCGACATACCATGATGATTTTTGTTAGTATGATTGTTTACTGAACACGAGTAACAGGTATACTTATCTGGACAATCTTTAAAGGAATAACTATTTGATTCATGATTTTCAGCACAGTATACACATATTTCCTTATTTATATGCTTACAGTTAGTTTTAGTATGCCCAAAATTATGATATGAAATGATGCTATTTTAATGAGTATTTACTATTTTTTAAATGAAATTACTATAATTCATTTTAAATCGCTCATTATGAGTATTTAAAACTAAAAAAATATAAATGTAATAATTGTTTATTATTTTTTTGAATATAAATTTTCCTCTGCTTTGTCTTTTCACACGTGTAAAATGGCTGTTTGTTTTGAATGTGTCTACTTATCATAGTATTGTAAGTCAGATATTAAATTCTCAATATAATTATTTTTCTAATAATTTATATTGGTTTTAATTTTTCTAAGAGAATTTTATAAAGTATCAAATTTCTTTTAGTTTAGTCTGTATTTTTTATATTAATGTTATAATAATTAGAAGAAGAAGAAGAAGAAGAATTTATTATGAAAACTTGTGAAATAGAAATTATAATAATAAAATTGTATATTAGTTTAGGGTTAAATGTTAATCTTCTCACGTCGTTTTTACTCAGGTAGCATCTTTAATATCGCGAAAAGGAATCTTTTGGAAAAAAAAATAAGGGGAAGCTCTTCAATATTCTGATTTGAGTCTTGGACATTGAAAATATGAATATTTAAGTATTTAGGATTCATACGAGAAAAGACAAAGGGATAAAATTCTATCCATCGAGATGTCTAATTCCCATCATGTAATAAATATGTAGATATAACAAAAGACATAAAATAAGAAGTAATCAAAAATTATGATTTTTAAAGTGTATGTATTTGACAAAATAATGAAGGAAATATATATATACATTTTATATATGTATTTACATGTAGATAGATAATATATATATATATATATAGATAGTTATATATACGTAACGGATGTCTTAATATTAATGATGTTCAAAGAAAACATTGGGTAAGTCTAGTTGGAGAAAAAATTTTTGATAGATTTTTTAAAACTAAATAGATTAGAGATATCAAGAATTTCGAAAAAGCTATTAACTCTTTTCAAGGTAAGTAAAAGTATTCTTCTAAAGTTCGATTTCTTGTTCATTCTTGAAATATGTAATTTTTTATATTGACGGGTTAGGTAGTTATGATATGAATAATTAGGTAGAAAAAGATCTTTGTATTGTCCTGTTTTGCCATAGTTTTTATAATAAAATATTAGTGATGACATAACATTTATTTGTTTTAGATTGAAAAATTTGCTTTTGACTTTTTGTTTACCATTTATGAAATCATGAAATTTTTTCAATATATTACATAGTTTTGTAAGCTGTGTTCGGTGGCTAGACCCCCATAATAAATTAGCATAAATTAAATGTGGATATATATGAGTATCATATAATAGTTTTTTAGTTCTAAAAGGTAGGTAAGCGTTCAGTCTTCTTAGGCAACCAAAAAATCTCGAAATTTTAATACATATGTTGTTAATATGACTTTTAAATGAAAAATTTTCTGAAAAAGTTACACCAAGATATTTGAACGTTTTCACTCTTTCTAAGACAGAATTGTTTAAACGAAAAATAAGAGTTGGAAGTTTACTAGATCTTTTAGAAATGATCATAAATTTGCTCTTCTCATGATTAATTTTCATTTTGTTAAAATGACACCAATCAGAAATATTTGATAAAGCTTGCTGTATGTTATCTAAATCTTGTGGGTTTCTAGTATTAAACATCAGAGTGATATCATCAGCATACATAATAATTTTACCTTTGCTTTCCAGACTTTTATAAATATTAATGAAAATCAAAAACAACAGCGGACCCAATATTGAGCCTTGAGGCACACCTACATTATTGCAATATCTGTCAGAAGTTAAATTGTTGAAAGAAATAAAGCTACTTCTGGCTGTTAGATAGTTCTGAATCAAGCTATAAAAGTTTCCTCTAATGCCTATTTTATAGAGCTTATAAAGTAAAATTTTATAATTAACGTTATCAAAAGCCTTAGAGAAGTCTAAGAAAAAACATCTTCTTCATATGCGGAAGCTAATGTTAATGAAAGCTCAAATAGAGCATCATTAGTAGATTTATCAGGGCGAAATCCAAATTGATATTTGTAGAAAAAATTAATTTTTTCAAGATAATCAATTAATTTGGTAAAGATAATTTTTTCAAAAATTTTTGAAAAAATTGATAAAAGAGAAATTGGTCTATATGAATTGAATGAAGTGGGTTGCTTATTAGGTTTCGACATAGGTAAAACTTTGCTAATTTTTAGTTTATCAGGAAAAATACCTTGTTCTACTGACGAGTTAATCATATGAACTATTAACTTATCTATAAATGGTAAACTAAGACTCAGTAGTTTCAAACTTATTTCGTCATGTCCAAAGGATTTTATATTTTTCAGCTTGGTTACAGCAATATATACATCATTAATTGAAACGTCTTCAAAGAAAAAAGAATAAGATTGTGATGTTAGAAAATCATCAATGTACTTGAAAGATGTATCAAGGAATGAATCGTCTGGTTCAAAACAGAAAATTTCAATAAATCCGTCAATGTCAAGCTGGACTTTAGGTGTCAGTGGTTTGTTTTTCAAAAGATTGTTCAAGGTGGGCCATATTGATTTATTGTTGCATGTTGAGAGTTTTGAGAAAAAATATTTTGATTTTGCTTGCTTTATCTTAGTTTTGTAAATTTTTAGAATGGATTTGTAGTTAATTTCATTTTTATGTGTAGGATATTTACGGAAATTTTTATAGTGTTTTATTTTCCGTTTATTTAATGCAGCTAATTCTTCAGTATACCAAGGTAAAGTATGTTTTTTTTCTTTAATACTAATATATGGAAAAGATTTCTGGAAACAATTTTGAAAAATTTTATGAAAACTTTCATATGTTTCATTGATATTTTCAAAAGTGTAACAATATGAAAAATTAGCTTTAGACAGATAAGTTAAAAACAAAACATATGCTTCAACAGAAAATTTTCTTCTAAATATTCTAGTGTATTTGCTTTTGTTTTTGTAACAAGGTAATATCAGCAAGTTAACACAATGATCAGTAATGTTGGCATCTATATTAAAAGAAATGTTATTTTCTAGCTGATTAGTAAAAATATTATCTATTAAAGTTTTACTTTTGGATAAACGAGTTGGCTTGGATATAGTCGGTAATAATCCATTAGCTAGCATCAGGCAAAGAAAATTTAAAGATTGCTTGTTTGTATGGATTTTCAAAATATCAATATTAAAGTCTCCAGCGATTAAATATTTTTCATTTTTACCAAGTTCGAGATAATTTTCTAGGATTGAAAGAAACTCAGGAACTGAGGTATTAGGTGGTCTATAAACAGCCAATAGAGATATTTTAATTTCAGGATGTATAAATCTAGCGAATAAGAAATCAAAAGGAGATTCGGAGTGATCTTTAGCACTACTATAAGTCAATTTAAATGAATTTCTATAAAATATACAGACTCCCACTCCAATCTTATTTCTTTCTTTAAAAATGCAATCATAGCCCTTCAGTGTGTAATTCACAGAGTTACTCGACTTCCAAATTTCAGTAAGCACTACAAAGTCGGGAAGAAAAGAAAGCGACTCAAATAAAAGTAAAAAATTAGAGAAATTGGAAAATAAGCTTCTGATATTTAAATGTATGATTGATAAAGAACCAATAGATATAGGTATCTTAGAAAAAGGTAAGTCATCTTCGTACAAATATTTGGTTTTATTGAATTCAAGATGAAACTCAGAAAATATACTAAAATCATAGAGATCAGTTTCGCTTGTTTCAAACATTTGCATTATTTAAGGATTGTGTATTGGAACAATAACTAGTATGAAACTTAACATAGTCGAGATTACCTTTTCTTATTGGGCAATTTATATCAAAAGCATTGTGTTTGCTATCTTTTATATTCTTTGATACACAATTACAGCATTTTATGAGATCTTCATTTTGATAAACTTTACACAAATCAGATTTATGATTGCCACTACAAAATTTACAAACAGGCTTAGAACTATTTTTACACGATGATGAATTATGTCCATATTGACAACATATAGTGCATTGTTTGCACGAATAAAAGTCATGGACACTGTGGCATTTCATATCGATAAATAAAATATCACCACTTTTTTTTATAAGATTTCTAATGATGGGATCCATAGTGAAGACAATGAAATTTCTACCATTATTATCAGTAAGTTTAGAAAAAAGAATTTTAAAAGTATTTCCGTTTTCTATAGATTTTTTTATATATTCATTTTTAATCATAATTAAATTGAAAATTTCTACAGCTTTCATACTACTTTCTAAATTTTTAACAATAATTTTCGGATTAATTAATGGATTTTTATTAATATGAATGGATTTACTATCCTTAATTTTTTCCGTAAAAGAATTTTTCGCAATTTCTAAGGATGAAGAGTCAGGAAAATAATATTTCAAAGTATTCTTATAAGTTATTAAATTATTTACTTTTACATCAGATAATGTTTTACTGGAGAAATCTTTAAAAGAATTGAGCTCATCCTGATCATCAAACTTTATCTTGAGAAATTGAGGTGATTTATTGACAGCGTCTGAATATGTAAAAGTTTTATTTTTAGCAGATACATATTTTTTTTCTAAAAGATTAGGTTTATCTATGACACTTGTTTTATTTTTAATAGTTTTTATTTCATATTGTATTTTTTCAATATTGGTATTGATTAAAGTGAGTTTTTCATCTATACTATTACTTGAATCATAATCTTCAATTATTTTAGATAGACAAATCTTTATATTTTTTTTGAACAATTATCAACTTTATATAGAAGATCTTTCAATTTTGAAATCAGGTCTATATAAAATGTGTAAAATTAAAGGGTTAGAAAACAAATATATAAAGTATTATTACAATGTTAAAAAAAAAAATAAAGTTACAATTTATATTTATTTAGTTTTAGAATATATTTATATATATATATCTTTAAGAAATATTAATTTTACATTGTTTATATAGATTATTTTTAGCGTCTCCCTACATATGATTAAATTTTAAAATTAATTTAGAATAAAATCAAGTATATTCTAATCTTGACTTTTAAATCTGAAATTATAGAAATTTAGCTATGATTATCTTATTACATATTCTGCAATAGTATATATATTATTATTTTAAAATCATTACTCGTACTTAGAGTTTCCAGATTTTTAAATCAAACCGTGGCAAAATTATTGAAAAAAGTAAAGAGCAAAATGTAATTCGTACAAAATAAGAAATATTTTGAAATTAAGAAGAGGAGTTTTTACTATACAAAGAGATACAATTATAGTAGCCCCGCTGTTAAGATTACGAGATTCAAATGTTTAATAAAATTATAAAACTTTGCCATTTTTGTCTTCACTTTAAAATTTTATCAAGATTTTTTTTTATGTTATCCATTAAATGAAAGCAATTTGGAAAATTAAAAATAAGTTATGTATTTTGTCTACTAAAATACATTTACACATCGTTTTGAAATTATCATTTAACTAGCCTTTGGTTGGCCTATGGATTTTTATTGACTGTTAAATTTTTAGGGACTGTTATAAGTCAATTTAACCCATCTTTATTAAAATCTATATTTTTATCTCGCTATAAATTTTATTTAAATATAAAACTATGCAATATCAATAAGCCTTTCGCTTCCTCAATAATTTTCAAATTTTCTTGTTTTAAGGTTTAGTCTTAGAATTAATATTTAAAATCTATTTTTTTTTCATTAACGTCCACTTCTTTGTTATAGTAATGCAAATTTCATATATATTTGATCAGAGACAGTAATGTAGCCAGTCATTTGAATAAGAGCCCATTCATTTTTGAGCAATGCAAATATTTTTTATTGTCCATAACTATATAAGAACTCTATAATTTAAAGCTTAAAATGTTTATCCCTATTAATTATTGTAATCAAACCCGTCAATAGAGGAGGGCCAAGAGAGCTAGACCCGCTGGAATTTTTGCCCATTTGAAATATATAAATGTATAAGTAAAGTAAAGGTACCTTGGGGTGTTTTCATCGAAAAGGCACAATTGTCCCGCTTGTATCGAACTATGAAGAAATTAGGCTTGATGCGGGATCGAACCCAATACCTTGAGTTATCGAAACCCAGTATCTAACCAACCTTACTCACTCCCCCTATTATATAAGAAAGTATACACTTTCTTATATTCCCTCCCCCATTAAAATCAGTTTTGCCCCTCCCCTTAATTAGTTTTGCCCCCCCCCCTCGGGCGATGGCGCTAATTTAGACAATCAAGCCTTTTATTCTAGAAATAAAATATATAGCATCTTTATCCTTAGATATTCGTTTTATTTAATGTTTTAGTTTTTTTTATCAAGATTTCTTAGAATAGTTGGCAATGTTTTTACACTTTGCTTTGATAAAACGTAGTACAAATAATTTCATTTTCATGTAATTTTTAGCTTATAACATATGGATTGGAATTGCTAATTTATATAAATTTAAATTTTGTAGAATATTTCTTCCAAAAATTTTAAATCTTCAATTTATATTTAAAACGGCCAAATTTAGATTCACCATAGACCCATGTCCTAAACACATTTTCTAACAACTTACTTTACTAACTCAATATACGTGTAAGTAGAATATGAAGATTATATAAGATGATTCTTTTAGCTTAGCAACATCTCGTTGCTAAAAAATTTAAAAGATTATTTTTAGAGTGATGGTATAAAATCTTCATTTCAAGGTATAAAACATTCAGATAGACTGTGACCATCGGTTTCAACAACTGGTAAATGGCAATAAGGAGGTATAAAGACTTAATTACTTCCGATGAGTAGTGATCTATCATATATGAATGATTTTGTTCCCTTGTTGAACATGAAGAGTTGTTTACAAACTTTCTAAAAATTTTCGGCATTGCGGTCTAACTATAATTTTTTAGCTTAGGGTCTCATTTAAAAAAAATAAATCAACATATAAACTACTGTACTAAAAAATCGCCACCATTGTTTATCCAAAAATTGTCTGAACAATCCAAATCTCAATGGGATGGATGACATATGCTTTGTCTAAACTAGTTTGTCTAAATTTGGCTGTAACCTTTATATCATTACTCACTTTCAATCTGTTTCGGGATTTGGTTTCAATGGCAAGTAGCATTGAAAACGCTTACTCAATATAGTGGCAAATCGAATCAGCTTTCAGAGTAATCTTTATACGCATAGGACTCCCATTTCAATCGAAAAATCGTTATGAGATATTTCAGAAAAACATGTTTTGCACCTCTTCAATCATTAATCAAATCAATTTACTGTTCTTGGATTAAGAAGTCTTCTGAGGCCAGATTACTAATCGAGATTATAAACGGGTTTTTGATAAATGGATATTATTTTTCAAATTTTTATAAGTTAAGAAAATATAGAGAAATTTCATGTCATGTGTTTTATAGCCTCCAGGATATTTTTATTAATCAACAAATGTGTTCAAAAATCGAGCAAAATTTTCCTTGTCAAAGAATGCAATTATTTTATTTCATTTTAAGAGCTGTCTTTTTTATTAGAATGGAGTACTCTGATCTCTTTTCCTTGCAGCGCAAGGTTAAAGGAATTCATATTCAAATATGTTCGCTAAAAATGATAGAAATATACGAAAACGGACATCAGAAAATTCTACATGCATGTCTAGTTTGCCTTCCAGAAATTGCTAGATTTCTTTCCATAGTATCGCTTAGAACATTTTCTTTTGGAAAGCCACCTCACTTTTGGCTGCTGCAAGAGTTTTTCAATTCTGAAAACAAACAAGATTTGAAGCATTTGCTTTAATGAAATAAATGTTTATGACTCGGCGCACTGGGTATCAATTACATCTTGAGATTTTTGTTTGGCCAGATTCCGACTTAATACCAAGTGCTATAAAAAAATCTATCACTTTGTCACATGTTTCTTTTACAGTTGTTCTATTGTTGAGTTTTGCAAAATAAAAAATTGTCTACCAGGTTCTTGTCATATACATAGTGTAGTAAACACAAGGATGAGATAAGTTTGCAGCATCCATCGTTTCATCAATCTGAGCAAAAAAGTTGAAAATCGAATTCTGAATCAATAAAACCATGCCTGACATGTCATCAGACATCTCTCCTATTAGCCTTCTAACGGTATCGTTTGACAGGAAGATCTTCAACTTCAGAACTTCTTGGCACATTCAATATATCATTGCAGCAAAGTAATATCAACTGTTCTGCTATGTTCTGGGACTTTTTGACAACAGATATTTTTGAAACTTTTCAAAAATAAAAAAAAATTATTAAACCATACTTAATATTTTGCAAAAACTTTCCTATGTTATTTATCAAACATGAATATGTGCAATCGTTCAACCAATAGTTTTGTTTACCCAACTCGAGTGCTTCACTACCAGCCCAAGCTTCACTTGACGGGCTTTAAAAAAGTGGATGCTAACACAAGGGACACTTATGTTCCTCTTCCCCACCAGGCTTTAATGCAGTAAAACGAAATGTCAAGTGTAAGTCATCATATTTCATTTTTTTAGCCATTAAGAAATGTGCACATTTACAAATTAGCCCTGAAAAGCAATAAAAGAAAAAGATAGTACTCATTTCAAATACTAACTTATTTATCCTTTTAAATGTGATTTATTGACAAAAATAGCAAATGACCCAATATGAGTGCAATATTTTCCGAAAAAAATTCACTCAGTGACCCCCTCTCGATCCCCATGGAACTTCTTCGCGGCAACGCGGACTCCAGTTTGAAAACCACTGAGTTAGAAGGTTGATGCAAATTACAAATAAGGTAATTTGACTTCATAAAATCTGTGCAGGTGTGGTGGGATTGAAAGCTTACAATGCAAGTTGGGTAATAATGGTGGTGTGTTCATTGGACAAAAATTCTTTTATAATAAATTTTGAAAATAAAAAAAAATCGTAAGAAGGCTCAAATTAATATAAATTAATTATTTACATGATTTGTATTTATCGTGAAATTTCTAAAAATTAATTAACCATATAACTGGATATCTGTTTCGATATTCCCGTATATTTGACCCAGGGTTGCAGAGTCGGAAGTTTCAGCTGGAAGTCGGATTTCTAGGAGTCGGAGTCAACGTCGGATTTTTTTAACATGATTTCCCTGTTTGGTTTTACCAGTTGCACAATTTAGCAGTTTTTGTATGGTTTTGTTTTTATTTTTGTAGGCAATAATGAGTGTATGCAATGTATATGCACACTAAGTGGTCTATCCAAATGGAAACAAAAAACAATCCATCAATAATAAAAAAAAGAAGAAAATTACACAATACTGACAAGCTATTGTTGTCAGTCTGTGTAAAAGTGTCTGTGGTCATGTATTTGTAGTTGTTTCCTGTAAGGAGAGTGAAACTATATATATTAGGAGCTTGGCGAAGCTCAGGGGGCATTTAAAATGGCTCTCTGTGCTTTGCTAATAGTTTTTTTATATTGATTTTCAATGTCTTTTTAATATTTGAATTTAACCAAATTTTGTCCAACTCTCTTTATTATGGGTAGATATTCTTGGTTTCAAGCTAGACTTCTATGCTGCATTACAACAAGTAGAACAAATAGATAGAAAGTCAAAGTTGAATATTCATGAAGCTATAAAGCAATACCCTGAGATAGTGAAAGGGTCTGCTCTGTTGGCAGCAGCACTTCCTCCAACACAAGTGAGCATTGAACGTCTGTTTTCAGCCCTAAGGTTAATTAGGACAGACCAAAGGGCTTCAATGAAAGAGAAACTCACTGAAGCCATCTTGTTTTTGAGAGCAAATTATTAAATTTTTATTTGCAAATTTTAATTGAGTAGTGTATAAGTTCTTTAATTATTATGAATAAAGCCTATTTTTTAATGTTTTCAAATAAGAAATTTTTATAGATTTGAGCTTTAACCTTGTTATTAACGTAATAATAGATTTCTAGATATGGGTCATGGAGTCGTCGCAGTCGGAGGAATCAAAGGAGTCGGCATTCTAGGAGTCGGAGACGGACCTAACCCTTACCATACGACTCCCCAACCCTCTTTGAACCTAACCTTTAGAATTGCGTGGTTATACGACCAAATGACTTTCCTGTATTCCTCAATTCAAACAATTTAAATATTAATTTTTTTAATACCCTCAACTATTTACTCAACACTATATCTAACAGATAATACTAATTAAGATTTTATTCATCCATAGTCCCTTCTGAAAGGTAGGTTTTCATCAATTGTGTTTTATGGCTAATGAAATAGCTGGGCGCCACTCTTCTACTCCTTGTTTTAGCCCGCGATGTGCTGCTTATTCTGAGTAGCTCCTTATAGCTTAGAGGGTTCTCTCACTCCACCCAAAGGACGTGCCTGATAGGATGTTTTCTCTCTAAAGGCAATAACTAACAAACTATTTGTACACCATTACTACAATGTTCGACTCTATTATAAAAAATAATCCTTAATATAAACCATATTTATTTTAATAAATAAATCCTTTTTTAATCCGTTAATAACCAGGCGATATCTCATGTAAAACAGAAGATTTGTATCAAAAACATTTATAAACGCAGACATTTTTATTTCTGTAATGTCGCCTTTTGTTGGTTTTTGGTTAAAAATGCGTTAATTTACTTTTGTCAGTGTCAAAAGGACTCAAAACAAATGCTTCCTTAAGACGTGGAGTCGGGCGAGGACTTATTTTCGCCCAGAAAAATTTTAGTTGCCACCACTCCATATATCGGTGGCATTTAATGCTTTACTTATTTTTTAGAGCTTGTTAAAAATTAGTGGTGGGATGATACCAATCCGATTCTTCTTGAATCCGCATTATTTAGCGCATTCAGTATCCATTTAGCAGTAAAGAGTTTATCAGATAAAAGTTCTACACTTCACAGATTTTAAAAGTAACAAAATTGTAAATATTTGTTATATGTAACGTTAATAAAATATAGAGTATACTTCGAGACGTTTTAGATTTCAAATGATCATCAGCCAATATTATTCAACCTCTCAAAGCTCTTATCCATTTTGAAGAATCGCAAGGATAGTAAATATCCTCGAATGTTCCATCACTATTAATAACGATAATAGTTTTTTTCAATAATTTATAAGACTTCAGCATTAGTGATGGTAATTAACCGTGTTTTCGTTAACTGGTTAATATTTCATTGCTTAATATATTTTAACTGTTTGATTAACTGCTTAATTTTTGCGAAGTTTTGACTCCATAGATATACATAAGAAAGAAAAATAGCCAAGGAAAAAAAATCAAACGCCATTTTATTTGAGCATAATTACAAGTACGAGACTGAAAATAAGGTCATCGAATTCCGTTTTAAAAAGACATGATATAATTAATTACACAAGGCATTGCATTACAGTGATTTAAAAGTATCTATATATCTAATTTTATTATAACTTATTACTTACGGTTCGGTTACGATGAATTAGTCAGCTTTTTTCATCGGTTAATTTTGACCGATTACCAGACTCAGCATATACAAAATATATTATATACTTTCTATCTAAGAGGGAACATTGATGATTACGAAGTTGTCCAAATCTATTATGAAACTAGATTTTTAAGAAATTAGCTATATATTTTTGTCCTATCTATTCTATAATAGTCTAATTTTATTTAATTGAATTTTATATTCAAACAATTTAGTATTGATTAAATATATAGAAGTGATACAGAAATCTTTTATTATTTTTTACATCCGAAAAAATCAATCTTATTGATTTAAAACTCAAATCTATTGACTTGAAAGCTTGACAAATATTTTCGTCTTCTATCTATAATAAAAGTTTGTTTTATATTTTCAAGCAGTATGAGTAATTATTGATGTAGGTGAATTCAATACTACTAGCTCTTGCTTCACTAAAAATTACTGAAAAAGATCCTTTTTGAATATTATTAAATAGTTTTCTTTGACTTGAATATATAATTATTTTATGCAAAGAAATTAATTTTAGGAATAATCGATGTAATTATTTCGTAACTCAAAACTATTTAGAAATATCATACGGTGCAACTTACATATAAATCGATGTTATTTCATATCTCGATAAGGTAGAGAATTTTGTTTGCTGGTTTTATTAAAATATTTATTAAATTTTAATTTGAAAGGAACACGAAACTATTCTTATGTATTGACTTCGTGTAGACAAAATATAAACAATACGAATACTCCTCTTTTTGTTGTAATTAAATAAATCACCTTTCCTCCTTTCTAGTTAATAAGAGGGAGTTTTAATATGCCATGTTAATTTAAATTTACGTTAACTTGGTTGATAAAGAGTCACGAGAGTCGAAATATTTCAATATCTCTCAATTATTTTATTACAACAATCTAATTAAGTGAATATTTATTATGGACATGCAAAAACTTTGAAACCATGACAGAAAATACTTTTGTATTGTAAACCCTAATTACAAAAATTCTTCATGCCCAGAAATAACTTAAACATATTTTCCACTTTATTTTTACTTAAAGAACGCTTCAAAAGGATCCTATAAACAAGGAGTAGAGATTAATATCCATTCTCATTATGGGTTCTATTCTATATTAAGGATAATCAAAGCTTAATTCATCATACTTTTCAATGGACCAAATTGATATAAAATGGAGCGCATTTTGGGTGTAGAAATCCGACTTTTCTTCGCCTTGTGATAAATATGGTCTAAATTGTTTGAAAGTTAAAGATTGTTACACATTCTAATTCCCAAATCTTTAAAAAAATTATTCTCGTATTCTAAATTGTTTTAGGATATCAAGCCCATCACTAGAAAAAATTAAAGAAGCAAAAAGTATTCAATCATTTTTTTGAATTAATCCGATTTTATTCTTCTGCTTTGGTTCAAGTTTGGTGCAAAATTATATTTAATTTTTTATGCACAATTTTTTGTAGTTTATGAGACAAATTTTTCTAATCTAAAATTTTAGGAGGGTTGGAGTAACGCATCTGCCCCCACGGTTCTAGGAAAATTTGCCGTAGGAAAACTCGCCTAATAGGAAAACTCCCCGTAAGACAATTGTGTTTGTGATAAAAACAGTTTGGTTTCTGAAGTACCATTTTATCTCTTTCAAACAACCAAGCTTGGTTCTCGAAGTTTCTGATAAGTAAACAACCAATAAGGAAATGGAGTAATTATTTTTTTATTTTATTATCCGTATTTTATTTTATTTATTATCCATTTATTTTTTATTTTATTATCCGTATTTTCGATCTATTAGGTAAATATAGTTAAGATCGCCAACTAATTTCAATCCTCCTTTACTAGTTTCCATTTGATAAACCATCGTCTGCCTACAAAAAACTATAGTGGAAAAAAAATAAAGATAAAATAAAAAATAAGGTTAAATAAAAATAAAGATAAAATAAAAAATAAAATAAAGAAAAATAAAAAATAGGATAAAATAAAAATAAAGATAAAATAAAAAAAATATTACTTGGCCAAATATGGTTGCTTGAAAGAGATAAAATGTTACTTCAAAAACCAAACTGTTTTTATCACAAATACTTGTTTTACGGCAAAATTGTCTTGCGGCGATTTTTCCTATTAGACCAAATTTCCCGAGGCGAGTTTTCCTACGGCAAACTTCTTTACGGCGAATTTTCCGGTCACTTGCACCGGTTCCAAACTTGGATACACCTTTATATCAATGGAAGATGTAAAATACAATAAGATTTAGAAAATTACTTCAACATATGATATCAAAAATCATTTATTTTACTCACCATTCGTTAAAAAAATATCACTTGAAGATAGATTTCAAAACCATTCTGTATGTATCGTCTTGATATTATGTTATGTATGTCGTATGAAACTTCGTTTATTAATTTTATTTAAACACTCTCCCAGAAGAAATAAATCAGAAAGCAGCACGGAAGAAAAACTCGTGTTTGTACATTATAATTTTTAAGTGTCAAATTTTAAATATTAAAGTTATTTTTATTTTTCAACAAATCTTTTTATATGATGCGTAAGTTTTTTTCATAAAGTAATAATTTAAAAGCTTTTAAACTCTAAACAAATTTCAAAGTTAAGTACATTAAATTATTGAAGAAAAATTGTTTGCGTGCATTGGCATTGACATTTTGTAATGAAGCATTTTAATGTAGCGATCGCTTCATTTTTTAAATTTTAATTCAAAAATATTTTTCGTTTTTAGCTCCACAATTTTAACGTTTTTTCAACTTTCTGATACAGTTCATTGAATGAAACCAGGGCATTGCCAATTTACTAAGATAATTTAAGATTTTCATCGAACCGAATTTTAATTGTGTCCCGCTAAACTAAAACTTATTACTCAGCCTCTTTTAAACAATAACACACGTTGCAAAGATTGGGATATATAATATCTAACATATATCAGTGGTAGCAGGGGCGCACATCTTCAAAATTATTGGGGGACTGGTCTGGAAATACCACGGGAGAACAAATATTCAAGCAATCCTTTAAAATAGGATGTATTCAGCGCATATCTAAATTTATAAGACTACTTTATATTTTTTTACAAAATTGGTGAAATTTAAATACTATACTTTCAGCGAAAATATTTTAATTTAATTTGCATATCGCATATACACTAGTTTAAAAAATCCAAAATTTTTGGGGTTAGGTTTTTCATTTGAAAATGAAGTAGTCTACCAGGCACACTACAGGAATTGATGAAAGGATATTTGATTGACAGAGAAAATAACTGAAGGTTGGAGAGTTTTATATGAGTGACTGTAGTCTGAAGGAAAAGAGTTTACTAGACACCCTGCGATGATTATATGAAAAAAATGTGATTGATTCAGGGGCGCACGTCCTTGAAATTTTTGGAGGGGGCGGACTTTCAACCGTCTTTCAAAAAAGAACAAATTTTCTGAATAAAAATACAAATTTTCTATTCTATTTCATTCTTAATTAAGCTTAATGTAAACTTTAACCCCCGCCCTATTAAGCTTAACGTCAACAATGAATGAAGACTTATATATAGCTCCTTCTTTCTCACTTCAAATAGATGCGCACCATCTCCAAATTATGTGTAGAAAAGGGGTAAAGATATCAATTAAAAAAAATTGGAAATTTTATTAAATGAAAAAAAATCATTCATTTTCAGTTGTTCCATTTCTTCTTCCTAAAAAATGAAAAAATGTTTTATTGAGAAAAATAAATTAAAAAAAAAACACATCCAAATTACATAACTTTTCTGAGGTAATTTCTATCAAAAATGTAAAATAGAACTAAAGTTAGAAACTTGGTATTAGAATTTTTTCATTCTTTTTAGTGTATAAGAATAAGTGTAAGTTAGTTAGACTCTCAAAAAAGTGTATAAAAATTAAGATTGCATTACCTCATTTTTCTCAGCATCATTGAAAAATAGTTTAAAAGCTAAATTGGTGCAAGCTACAAAAATCTACAAAACGTAAAATATCTTAACATTTTGCAATGATTTGCCTTTTATAATAACTTTTAAGCTGCTCAAATATTAAACAAATAGAGTATTTTTGCTTTTAAATTGAATAGCAACTCAAAATATCCATTCCCAAATAGCTATTGAAAAAAATTTTCTTGACTTGAAAAAATTAAAGTTCTCAAATATTACAAAATGTAACAAACGTACTGATAAAGATTAAGTGACCTTTGTTGAAAAATTTTTTAACGCGAGTCTGACAATATTCATTGATATAAAATTGTAACGATTGAAAACTATTTTTCTCTCCCTTCGCATGCCACTGTTGGGTTTTTTTACTCCATTGCTTATTTTAGATCAATATTTCGATGATTAGTTTTAAATGATGGTAGTTTTAAAAGAACATGTAAATTTTAAAGAGCTTTCAGATTAATTTATTTTTTAACTTTTTTGAGTAAACTAATGGAATTTTGGAGCCAATATGTGGTTTGACCCTTGAAACAAAATTTTGATTAAAATTTTTTCTCCATCTTTTTCCCTTAAAATTTTACCAACAAGCTCTTCCTTGGTAATTTAAACACAAATTAAGTATTTTTGTAAATTATATAATGATAAGATGTTATGCAAAAAATTAAAATGAAAATTAACGCCATCTATAAATTTTATTTTCAAAAAGTCAATTTGAACAGAACAAATAGTTGACAGAAAATACATAAACAGTGTACAAAAAATAAAAAATTGTTCTACATATCAGAGTGACAAGTAGGACATAACAGAAAAGAATGTTTTTTGAAGATAAATTTTTTACAGAAAAAACACTTTCGTGTACCTGTTCATCAATAGTGAACTAGTGGGGTCCAGTATGTCACAGTTTTCAAAAAATTTATCATGAATCACTTTGACAGCAGACAATTTATCATTTTCATTTCTATGTTCAACACTATCAAAACGATTAAAAATATTTATAAAAGTAAACATTATTCGTTTTCCCAATCTTTCGTAGCAAGCTCTTAACTCTTTCCATTTTGGAGTTCTTTTACTAATACCTCTACATTTAAAAAAATTATAAAAATTACTTATAATTTTCTTCTGCCTTTTTTCTCGTCATTTCAAAAATATCAAAAAATAGGTTGAAGACTTTCATACATCTTCCAAACTTTTTGCTTCATTTGTGGGACCATAAGGACGCAAGGACAAGTTGCGACAATTCCGAGCTTGAACACGACCGCTAATTATATTTTGAGGTTCCCAGAAGAATTTAGTTCCATCGGGAGCTAACAAGTTTTCGTCTGTTTCATCTTCTGAGGTTTCTCCTTCAAATTCTTCTGGAAAACGTTCTCATGAGCAGAACGAATACTGAACAGACATACACTCAGCAGAGGAAGAAGTTGAATCATTTGATGACTACATGGATGTAGCAAGAGAGAAACAAGTGAAGTCGCTTTCGAAAATTGTTACATAACTTGAATATAATTATAATAAATATAAAAAATTGTAAAAACTGGACACTTTATTGCTGATTTTGCTGACTAGTTTCGGAGTATAAACTCCTTGAATATGATTGTATAGCGTATTCGTACAATAGAGATGCAAAATCGATTTCTCTCGCGAACCAAAAAAGTAAACAAATGCCGCTTTCAAAAACTATTTCAATTATTGAATATGACTGCACAACGTGTTCTGACATCACGACGTCAAAATATTCGTCTCTTGCAAACCAGGAAAGTGAACAAATGTTTTTAGAAATTTTTTACTAACCTTATGAATTTTCCTTCACCATGGTTTGACGTCATTATAAACAAGCTGTAAATCTTTTTACTTGATGAAAAAAGAATGGGGTTTTTTTTATTGATATAATGCAGGAGTGCCTATTGCGTCTATCGCGCTCGACCGGCCGAAAGTAAATTATTTTATGTTTTGCAAATACATCAATTGTAATATGAAATCTGTTTGCCAACCTATAAAATAAAAATAAAATTTGCTTCAACTAAATATTTATTTTTGTCATTTCTAAACTGTTAAAATTACATTATAAGAGACAAGAACATCGGGATAAATCAATTTATCTCTCTGACACGTTTCTTTAGTTTAAATAAAATGAGTTTCGTTGTCTTCACTGGGTATTGGCAGATAAAATTTATACCTTTATTTTTGATTAGTCTAACGATATGGCTGAGCCCTTTTTATCCTGTCTTCAAGGTATGTGTATTACTCGTTGTAAAAATTATTTATCTTTTGCAAATCGTCGAATGCTAGAATTCAGTTTTTAAATGCAGATAGACCTCTCTGGACTATATTTAACCTTTTTCTCACGCGCTAAAAATTTGTATTTTTTTTAGACTGATGGTTTCTCACACTTTTTCTACTTCTCCAGAGAGCATGCCCTTTTCAAATAAAGAGAAAACGAGTATTCAAAATGAACGCCATCATCTTTTATCGCGACAAAATAATTCCTTGCCAAATCTTTTAATACACGATGAATTCACCAAAAATATTATTTCCTTGTCAAATTTCGTGAAAAATAGTATTTCCCTGAATAACTTGGTTGATTCCCAGTTAGAAAGATTAATGGAAGGTAATAGCTTTACAAAAATCGATTCAATTCCCCACTCAAAAAATGATTCACTCTACGAACAATGCTCTAACGAATCAAATCCCGTATCTTCTCCAAAATGCGAGTTAATTGGTTGGAAAAAACCAGATCTTTCTATCATAAACAAGGCTGTTTACAGAATAAACAAAAGTAAGGACAGTGCTAACAGTAACAATGGCACTGGCTGTAGACTATACGTTTTCTTTCACGAGGGCAAAATTCCAGCGATTCTAAGCTGTCCAAAATTTTATGAAGTTTGCTGATACTATTTTTTTATTTCGTTTTTTCTGTTAACTACTTTTATTTATTAATCTATCTATTTAAAATATGTATTACATAATGACACTAAGACAATTTTTCACGACTCACTTTAAATCGTAATGATGTTCCTCGCATCAAGTAAAAATTAATTTTGCAGCTGCTTTCTTGCTTTTCTACACTCACACGTCTATATACTACTTTGTTTAATATTCGTATTATCTGTGTAATTATACACTTGCTTAACTTATAAACCATGCTCATTGATGATGTGCTTTGAAGTTTAATAAATTTTGTTGTATATATTACAACTTTCCTTTTTGCTATTTGAATCTTGAATTAGAAAAGGTCTGCATACTTTTCCTCGATTTGAATGAGATATAGGCAAGACTTGGCATCTAACCTTACATAACCTCCTACGCTTATTTAAAATATCAAAAAATGATGCCTCTCAAATCTAGCACCTATGTGGGAAAATTAGTTGAAAAATTTAGTGAAAATATAAAAAAGTATATTTCTTTTTCTACTATTTGCATCCCAAATATATAGTTTGAAAAATGCTAAATTAGAGCGAAGAAAAACTATTCTTTATAAAAAATGTTAGCTTATATAATATTTTAAAAGTAAAAATAAAATGCTATAAACCAAATTAAGACTGTTTCTTGCATTAATATAGAAAAAAGCATAATAATGAAAAATGAATAACAAAAGTTGTATATTGTCATTAATTAAAGAGTACCACATCTGTTTAATCTTTATACCTATAACTTCAAATATCACATAACAATTAATGTTAGTACTAATTGAAATTAAATTTTCATATGATGGAAAAAAGATAAAAAACCACACTGACTTGTCGTTTCCACGAGATATGCCGACTCAGTTTTTGCAAACCTGATTTTAGCTATCAAAATTTTCTCATCATTCTATCCATTTTATATATAAGTTATATAAAAAATAATACAGTAAACCTCCATTATCGACATCTCTAGTTATTAATGTTTTTTTTCAAAGTCTCACTTTACTCTCGTAAACTAATATACCTTCTTTATAGTGAAAGAACTTCTATATAGGCTAGGTATACCATTTAATTCACGTTTCTCGTAAGAATGATTTAATTTTTTAGCCAATCTAATCCGAGATTTTTACGTAGTTCACTTGAATATTCAAAATTTATTCACGAAATTTTCAAAACAATTGCCCTGATTCTAACGTAATTTGATTCGTTAAAACAAAAAAAAGAATTTCCAATCATATCAAAGGGTTTGCATACTCCTCCTTCCAGTGAGAACAAAGAAGGTTACTTTTTAAATATATAATATTGATGAACACTTTTTTGAGTCCATTGAGTTTTCAATATGGAGATGATTCATGCAAATAAATAGCAGTCAGAAAGAAAAATCCAAAATGAATTTTAATTATTTTTCAGATCTGTTTCTCTTATAGAGAGAAAAACAATAATAAAATCGGTGCAAAAAATGATTAACTAAACGTTCTTAATAACATACTATTGTGGGTTCAAAGCTAGGAAAAAATAGCCCGGGGAGGGGGTGGGGGGGGGGGGGGGTGGGTATACATGAATGTGAAAAAAATTTTTAGTACCCTACCTTTAATAAATAGTATACAACAAAAAATACAATAAAAACATTTTTCAATTTCAATATTGCAGTAATTTAACCAACAGCAATATTTACCAACAGTATATATAGATGGAACCAAAATTTATAAATGAACTTGTCTAAAAAATTTAATCAGGAAAACTCCTTTGAGCAAAGATAGGTTGAAAAGAGTCAGGGGTCTCTCTTTAGAAACACTGAAGGATCCAAACACAGAAGAGATTTTGGACAATCTCCTTTATATTAATGACTGTTATAGTCGAAGATAAAGTTGATGTTTTTTTAGTTAAACAAATTTTTGATTCTGAAAAAAACCTTTAAATTATGTAGAATACGACAAAGAAAAAGGCAATTTTACTGTACTTTTATTAAAGCTGAAAACTAAGATAGTCAATGAAAAGATATATTGGACTGAAAATTCCCAAGAGGAATTTAAATCGTGCTTACAAAAATGTACACCCATCAATTTACTCGGACCCTCCTGTTGGGTGCAGCGAGTTTTTTTTTACTAAAGAATATAAAGAAATTCTTTTTGCAGAGGAAGAAATAAAGAATGGAAATGAAAAGAAATGCAAAATTTGTATGAAAAATGTTAATGATAAAAAACTTATTGAGCATATTGCTGGGCATTATATAAGAAAAGAAACCTTTGATACAATTATTTGCGGACTCTGTGGTCTCAAATCAGAAAATTGTTCAACAAAGGTAGAATTCAGCTCAAAAAAGGGAAGAGAAAAATTTTTTAAAATTGTCATGTCAGATTGTACCAACTACAGTAAAAGCATGAACATAAAGTCAACATACAATAAACCTATAATATGTCCTGAAAATAAGTGTAACTGTGTTGTTTGGACATTGTGCTTAGAAGAGCACTATAAAAGTTTACATGGAAAAAGTGTTCCTCCACAATATGTGGTAGATGCAAAAATGAAAGATAAAATTTTAAATAAAAAATGACTTTACAACATGTTTTTCATAATAAACAGATTCATATATTCAATTTCTCAAAGCTAAATATGAAAGCGACAAATAAATATAGAGTGACAAGGGTGGTATATCCAAAAAAAGTGTCAGTTTTTTTAAGTACCAATACAGTTATAAAGGGTAGGTGGTGTCTTGCAAACTTTTGAAACTTTTTCAATCCAGTACCCGGTGGGCCTGTATTTTCCCATATTGAACCCCCCTCCCCCCTGTACTATAATATGTTTTCTGTTAATCACGATTTCATTTTGAACGCAAATGGAAGAACGAAGTCTGTCCCACAATAATGTGAAGAGTTGAGTCATGAAAGTATTTTTGCACATAAAATATATTTTAAGTAGTTTTATAACAATTTACTACCATACAATTTATGTTTCAAGCAAATATATACGAACTAAATAACTTCCAATATCCACAAAATTAATAATCTTATAGATGCTCCTTTTTGTAGATTTCCTTAATGAGACCTTGATTTTTATTTCACTCAAAACCAATCTGCTAGGGATCATACATAAATAACTTCCCCCAAAATTTTTACGTTTTTTGAACTTCTCTGTCGTGTTTTTTTTCCTCTCTTGCTCTACTTTTTAATACAGAGCCTTTTGGTAGGGAACGTCATATATGTATGATCCCCTAGCGAGATGGTTTCACGGCCATTTTATATTTGATTTCAGCTTGATCAATTGAACATATTGGATCGATGTTTATTTTTTATTCATTCTATTACAAAAAACTAGTGTAGATAACTTTTTTGATTATAATATCTTTATAACTAAAAAATTGGGGGAAATATTTAATCTCCTAAATAATTTGGAGAATGTATAATTGATCAAATTTTTTTTAAAGTTTTTTATTCCTAATATTCACATTGGACTGAAAAAAGTATGATCTTTTTTTGCTTAAATATAATTTTAAAACGTTCGATTGATTGAAAATTTCTTAATTAATTTTTATCAATAATAAAATTTTAATTGAGATATTTTAGGTTTAAATAGTAATGTAATAATTGTTTGCTACACTTTTTATTCCAATTTTACACACTACCTGTATCATTAAATTTTGAAGTATTATTTGAAATTTTGAGGGTAACATTAGCATCCGCACCATGTTATTGATAAGTACACGACTGAGTTAATGAACATTTCAAAAAGTCAATATTTGATCAATAAAAATGTAAGATTGAAAAATTTCCCAAACATCAGATCGATTAAAATTAAAACTGACTTTTCGCACTTAAAAATGCACAAGATGTAAAAATTTGGATTGAAAAAAGTTTTCGCACAAAATTTAATATTGCATACATAAAAAAATATTGGTCAAATGAAAAAATATATATACAATATAAAAGGCGGGGAAGGGAGTAGGAGTTACCCTACTCTTTTGAATTTATTTTGCCCCTTGGAACTCCCTTAAAATATATAGATGTATACACATATAGTCCATTACCGACTCCTTTAGAACTAACTTTCTGCTTAGAGTATGGCCACCAGGCTGTATACACTTACACTCGTACACAAGTTATGTTGTAAAATATTTAATTAGCTTTCAAGTTTTGCTTTTTGTAAAAAATACAATAAAGTAATCAATGGTTATGATTAAATTTGATGATCTCTTCCTAAATAATCCAAGCTGCATATTTGGAAGTCATACTGACGATTAATATAAGGAATGGTCATATAATTTCGCATCAAATTCGTGGGCTATCGCACTATATTAGACAATCCACGGAGTTTTGGAGTCGTTAATTAAAGGCTTAAAAACACCGAGTCTAATAAGGAAAACTTATGATGAAAAATATCGTTTATAAACAAATAACGAGATTAGGGTACATCTCATCTCACAATAGACCGTGAAGCAATAGTAAGTAGAGATATAACATCACTTTAAGCTCTCACTATTTGGCATACTCCTGCTACACAGGATAAGCCATAAGAATTCTTGTGCTCGGGCATGAGCACAAAGATCTTCAAATATCAGCTTATCATCTAAGAAAGTATTTAGTATAAATGTGTATCTACCTGTCACTCAATAAGATGTCTGAATGAAAACCTAAGGTGTATTTTAAGGTTTTATTGAAGTTCAAAGATTGAGCAGAAACTAAGCGAAAACTTAACACTTTTTTTATATATTTATTAGAAGCGATAATGCACGCCCAGCAATTTCTCAACTTCCCCCTTAAAAAAACAGACACTCACTGCATTTTCGCACTAAATGCGCCCCAAACTCTTAAGCCATTTTAACCCTTTTTTAGTCATGGCAATACATCAGCGCTAATTTTAAATAATTTACACTAGAAACTAAAACCTTATTGGTTAAACCTTTGTTATTTTATTACTATTATTTATCAATTAAAGAATAAAGTATTTTTTAAAATAAAGTAAAACTGGCTTCTTTAGTTTGATATTCACAATTTTACATCGATAATATTAATTCCACAAGGCTACATCGAGAACTGCTTCAGCCAATCATTATAAGCCAACTTCCACTACTATCAATTAAGTGGTTATATTTTTCCCATTCCTATCTAATTAAGTGAGTTGTGTAAACATTCAAGATTCTAATTCTGTCATGTTTGATCTACTTAGTCAATTAGATTGATACAGAAAATATCCGCTAATTGTTAGCTGTGTAATTGGCTTGTAATGATGGACAGAACGATTGATCGATGCTGATATCAAAAGACAATAATCCTCTAATTAATACCGGTTTCGGTAGAATCACATGCTGTCCATTTTAGTCTTGCAAGAAGAGAAATTCTTTACACGTAGAGACTTACTTGCACTTGTCACACAACGCGCTGAAAATTTATACGGGTATCAGCAGTAATTTTTAATCCCCAGAGCTTATTAAATCACACTCAGAAAAAAATTATAGTTCCACTTACTAATAGTAAGATTTACCGGTTTGAAAGTTTAAGCAAAATTAGTAAAACTTTGCTCCTAATTATTAATAATAATTTTGACTTTTGCTAAATTAATTATTATTAAAAAAGTAAGTATTTCTGAATAAACTTCAATGATAACTAGTTAAGATTACTAGAAAATATTAGTGGCATTAACCCATTTAAGGCCAAGCAAAGCAGACGATATCTAAAAAAACGCAGACGATTTATATTCAAAGTCATTGAAAAAAGCAGACGAAGATGAAATTACTTATGTTCCAAAATAAGAACATTGGCCGTAAAAGGGTTAAGGTAGAGACGGGTCTATATCTTACCCCCGGACCATTTTTAATCTAAAATAATTTTTTTCTGAATTTTCTATATGCAAAATAATTGCGAATGAATGCCTAAACGAAGTGTTTCTCAACATGATCTATATGGACCACCAAGAGGTCCAATATTTTTTTAGATTAGTCCATATAAGAATATTTCAAATTTGGAGTTCATCAAGTTTTGCGAAAGTTGCATAATAAAAAAATTTTATTTTGTTGAGGAAAAGTTATGAAACTGGAACAAAAATGGTATATTAGGTAAGAAGTTATTTATATGTAATTGGTTTCACATCTTCTTATTTTGTTGAATCAGGTTTGATACTAAAAATGATTAAAATATAAATTATTTTTAATTTCTTTATCTGCATTCTAAAAATCGCGTTAGCGATGAAATGCGCCATGGGTAGCTACAAAGTAAGAACCGTTTTCATCACCTAATGATGAATCAAATTATCTTTATTGCATAAAAAATTATTCACTCAAGATTATATATATTAGTTATATATTATATATATTACAAGAGGCAAATGAAAAAAAAGTGATTGTAGATGGCGTTAAAAATATTTTTAAAAAGTAAAATAAAAATCTAAGAAAAGAAAAAAATATAAAAATTAATGCTTTATTTTAATTCTAATACTGAAAATATGTATAAAAAATTGGTTTTTTGATAAAAATAAAACAAGACCTCATCGGCTCTTCAAGACCATCCTAAGTAATTGAAATCTACAACCATGAGAGGGTTACAAACACATTATGCACTCATCAAGATATAGAGTATAGGATACGCTCAGTCATTCTATCGCTTGTCCTCAGCTTTACCCCAAATAAGCATTAGATCCTCAAAATTTTAATTATAGGTGGGCTGCATAAAAAGATTAAATGGGCCACATTGTGGCCCACTGGCCATGTGTTGGACATTCTTGCTTTAGAGTTTAGAGTATTACTTCTGATTTACTCATATCATCTAAAATAGTTGACTATTGCTAATCTGGAAACCACTAATCCAGACATTATTATTAGGAATTATGAAAATATTTAAAAAAAATAAAAAGATTAATTTATATATTTACGCTGTGATAAAATGAGATTAGCTTCGTTAAAGTATCTGGAAAATAATAAGGCACTTGCGCATCCAGAGGGGGGTGGGGTCATCTGGTCCTAGGCCCCCTATGAAGAATGGCTTCAGGAATTTCCCTTACTGATTTTGCTCTTTCCTAAAGCATCAAAACTTGTATGGTAGTATTTTACTAGTATTTTTTAAAGCTGGCCCCCCTATGGTCAATTTCTGGACCCGCCACTGATAACAGGACAGGCTAAACCATTTCACTTAAGAATTAAAATGTGAACACGAGTAGGAATTTATTACTGACTGTATGCTACTATGTTTTAAGTTAGTCCTAACTTCCAGCGGATAAAGAAGCAGCTGTAAAATGTGGTCCCGAATTTATTAAATTTGCTTATGATAAAAATTAAAGTCCTCATTAAATGTACAATACATACGAAAGACAATTTGAAATGTATGCAAAACAACTCTCCTCTTCATAAGAAACACATTTTGAATATTCATTACTTTCAACGTCTAATTAACGCAGATTTTGTCTAAAATGAGTCTACAGTGACTTTTTGTTCTATTTATAAAAAATTGACTTTTTGACATTATTGACTTTTGTTCGTGATGACATCAGAAGTATATTAAACTTACTAAAAATTAATTAACATTTTTTAACATGTTCTTAATACATACAACTAAGGTGCATCCATTCTTCCAGTTCTGCAAAAAAGTCTAATATAATGATTTTTCTTGTATTTCTTCCGCAACTTCTTAACACACTCAACTTTGATTGCTTGCAACAACATTCAAATCTTGATGGGTCTTATCTCACCACTCAACTAAATAATAATTTGTTTATACACCTATAACTAATTTCCAACGGTCATATGATTATGGTATAAATAAAATGCTATAAAAAATATTTAAAAAAACTGATAAAGATATTTACACTTTATTACATATAATATTATTTTACAATTCAGGAATCATGGTTGTTACGACGATGCTTTTGTATATCCTTGTTGACAAGATTGCTCGCGTGATTCAATGTTGTTTTATCTTGTGCTCTAGCTAGATAGAAGAAATAGAATTACAAGGCCTTTTTTCAAAGAGAAAAACACTTTCTGCTGTATAAGAGGTATCAGGGTGTTTTTATTGAGAAGTCACAATTGCGCCGCTTGTATTGAAACTGCTCCAATAGAAAAGATATAGCGTTAAATGAGAGTTTGGTCAATCAAAATAAAAATTATTTTTGATGTAAAATAATTAAAAAGTCTTTTTATGCAAACATGTGCATGAATTTCATTAAAAAATTCCGTTAAGTTATGATTATATACTTCTCGCGGAAGAGTCCTGTTTCTACAAGAAGGATATATTACTATGTTGCGCAAGTTCACTCGACTACAATTACAACGTTTTACAACTGAAAACAATTCAATTTTTTTTATTACTGGTATTACATAAACGGATTTTAGAAATGTTCACAGATAGATTAGCATGATATGGAATCGAAGTAAAATCAATAACTCCTTTTACACCACTATCTGCTGATGTAACGCGTAGTAAACAAACCAACTTACACTATTTTAGTTTGCATCAAGTAATTTTAAAATTTCCGCAGCTCTGTCAATCACTTTGTTGTCAAGCACTACACCTAAGCAACTCTTGAGTGCAATCTGGTAATTGAAAAATAAAAAGACCAAAATTATTTTATCAAACCATCTAAAACCACCATTTGATGCAAAATGAATTTTTTAAGTCATGAAATGAAAAGAAAGACGGTATGAGCCTTGGATCTCCATCGCCAGAAACTAAAATGGGTCTAGGTGAATTTACCGAAATACACATATCACCAATACCTTAGAGGGGGGGGGGGGGGAGCAAAATATAATTTTAAATTTATTTTGATTACAAAATGTTGTGGATTATTTCGAATAATCTACCGCCCCGATAAGAGAAATCGCGGTAGTGCGCTAAGATAGGAACTCATAATGTGGAATGTTTAGGAAAACCTTTTGAACTCTGTGCCTAAAACAAATAATGCACTTGAGGGATGGCATAGAGCATTAGAAACTCAGGTACCTGGACACCATTCTAATATATGGAAATTTTTGAACATCCTGATGAAAGAGCAAAACTTTAACAATGTAAAATCGATCAATATTTAATTCATGTCAAACCTCGCTGTTCTTCTCAACGGTTAAAAATAATAATTTGAAAGCAGTAGCTCAGTGCTTCTCAAACTTTTTTTTACCTAGGGTGCACCTATGAAATAACTAAAACTTTGGGGTGCACCATTGAGATTGATATGGAAAAGCAGAGAAATAAGTGAGTTTGTCTACTACTACTACATATTTTGTCCATTATTTTGTCGTTTCTCGCACCCCTGTTATGTTGTCTTGGGGGTGCGTGTGCCCCTTGTTAAGAATCACTGATCTTTCACATGGCACACTGTTTAGGAAGCACTGAAGTAGTTCATAATCTTAGTTTTTAATTTAAAATATACAAATGTGTAACCTTTTTCAACTTTTTATTTATGGTTATAAAAATGATCGATGAAATGTGTATTTGATATATTGTGTATATCGGTAAATTGTTGTTGGTGAATTCGCCGACTCCCAAATAAAATATCCTAAAAGTGAAAAATAAAATCAGAATGGATATGTTAAACATTTTCAATTAAATAAAAATGAGAACGTTATGGAAAATTCTTCTTCCCTTAGAACAAAGTCGTAGCTGAATAGTCCCAAGTAAAAAAATTTTCTTTCCTTGCCTCCCTGGCGGCCTTCCTTCAAACTCTTAGCTAAGACACTGCCTTGGATTCAATGTCAACAACTCATCAAAAGACTCATTTTTATACTAGAAAAGTTGACTCACTCTATTTACTTAGCGTTTATAACCAGCTCGAAGTTTTAAAAAGGAAAACATCGTAGAGTACATGTTGTAGTATAAATTAAAATTCGAAAACGTAAATTGGAAAATCAAAAAACATTTAATAGATATTTAATACTACCTACTAACCCAATAAACTAAAAACAATACAAAGAACACACAACATATGAAGTGGCATAGTAAATAGGGGCAATGTAGACAGCTACCACGTTCGCCTTAAAATTGGAGCTGGATAAGTTTTATTCACTTTGTTGAATTTTTGCATTCACACAAAAAAGCATTGATGTTTCTCATAAAAAAATATAAAATTAAAAAGCATATTTCATTCTCTTTTGTTTTTAACAATTCTCTTTATTCTAAATATGAATTAAAATATATATTACTAGAAATTGTAAGTTCTCTTCTATTTGATCATTATCACATAGCATGCACGGTGTGAAAGACAGGGTTCGGTGATTGAAACCTCACCAATTCCATTTTTGGGTTAAAACTATAACGTTTGAACTGGCATTTAGTGACTACGGATGGGCATAAACAATTGAAAGACTTTTTAACCCCCTTGAAATCCCATTTTTTTCTTTTGTTCTCCCGCTTGTAAGGGCTATTCACCCCTTTTAAATTCCCTATTTTTCACCGCCCCCTGACTGTAACTGCCTGTGTTTAAGTGCTCCCTGTTTCTGCTTGCCTATTATTTAAGTCCTACCTGTGCTTAAGTGCTCCTTGTTTATGCCTTCCTGTGTTTGGGTGTTCCCTGTTTGTGCCTTCCTGTGTTTGAGTGCCCTCTGTTGGTGCTTGCCTGTGTTAAAGTGCTCCCTTTTTGTGCCTGAATCTATTTAAGTGCTCCCTGTTTGTGCTTGCATGTGTTTAAGTTTCCCTTGTTTGTGCCTCCCTGTGTTTAAGTTTTCCCTATGTGTGCTCCCTGTTTGAGTCTACCTGTGTTTGAGTGCTACATGTTTGTGTTTGTCTGTGTTATAGTGCCCCATGTTTGAGTGTTCCTATTTTTGCCTTCCGGTGTTTGAATGCCCCCTGTTGGTGCTTAGGTGTGTTAAAGTGGTCCCTTTTTGTGCCTTTCTCTGTTTAAGTTCTACCTGTTTGTGCCTGCCTGTGTTTAATTCTACCTTGATTGTGCTTGCGTATGTTGGGTTCTCCCTGTTTGAGATTGCCTGTCTTTAAGTGCTCCCTGTTTCTGCTTGCTTATTGTTTAAGTTCTACCTATGTTTAAGTGCTCCTTGTTTGTGCCTAATCGTGTTTGGGTGATCCCTGTTGATTGAGTGCTCGTCATTTGTCCTGCCTGTGTTTGAGTGCTAACTGTTTTTGCCTTTATGTGCTTCCTGTGTTTGAGTGCCCTGTGTTGGTGCTTGCCTGTGTTAAAGTGTTCCCTTTTTGGGTGAATCTGTTTAAGTGCTCCCTGTTTGAGCTTGCAAGTGTTAAAGTGCTCCCTTTTTGTGCCTGTCTCTGTTTAAGTGCTCCCTGTTTGTGCCTGCCTGTGTTTAAGTCAACCCTATTTGTGCCTGCGTGTGTTGGGTTCTCCCTGTTTGAGTGCCTGCTTGTGTTTAAGTGCTCCTTGTTTCGGCTTGAATATTGTTTAACTCCTACCTGTGTTTAAGTGCTCCTTGTTTGTGCCTGCCTGTGTTTGGGTGCTCCCTGTTGATAGAGTTCTAGATGTTTGTTCCTGCCTGTGTTAAAGTGCTCCCTTTTTGTTGCCGTCTCTGTTTAAGTGCTCCCTGTTTGTGCCTGAATGTGTTTAAGTCAACCCTATTTGTGCCTGTGTGTGTTGGGTTCTCCCTCTTTGAGTGTTTGCCTGTGTTTAAGTGCTCCTTGTTTGTGCCTGACCGTGTTTGGGTGCTTCCTGTTAATTGAGTGCTCGTCGTTTGTTCCTGCCTGTGTTTGAGTGCTCCCTGTTTTTGCCTGTATGTGCTTCCTGTTTGTGCCTTCCTGTGTTTGAGTGCCATTGGTTGGTGCTTGCCTATGTTAAAGTGCTCCCTTTTTGTGCCTGAATCTGTTTAAGTGCTCCCTGTTTGAGCTTGCATATGTTTAAATGTTCTCTATTTGTGCCAGCCTGTGTTTAAGTCCTCCCTGTTAGTGCCTGCCTGTGTTTGAGTGCTCCCTTTTTGAGCCTGCCTGTGTTTGAGTGCTCCTTGTTTGTGTCTGCCTGTGTTATAGTGCCCCATGTTTGAGTGCCTCCTGTTTATGCCTGCTTGTGTTTGAATGCCCCCTGTTGGTGTTTGTCTGTCTTAAAGTGCTCCCTTTTTGTGCGTGCCTATGTTTAAATCAACTTTGTTTGTGCCTGCCTGTGTTTGAGTGCTCCCTGTTTGAGCCTTCCTGTGTTTGAGTGCTCCTTGTTTGTGTCTGCCTGTGTTATAGTGCCCCATGTTTGTGCCTGCCTGTGTTTGAGTGCTCCCTGTTTGAGCCTTCCTGTGTTTGAGTGCTCCTTGTTTGTGTCTGCCTGTGTTATAGTGCCCCATGTTTGTGCCTGCCTCTGTTTGAGTGCCTCCTGTTGTTTGAGTGCTCCCTGTTTGTGTCTGCCTGTGCTTGAGTGCCCCATATTTGTGCCTGCCTGTGTTTGAGTGCCTTCTGTTTGTGCCTGACTGTGTTTGTGTCCTCCTTGTTTGTGCGTTCCTGTGTTTGAGTGGCCCCTGTAGGTGTTTACCTGTTTTAAAGTGCTCCCTTTTTCTGCCTCAATCTGTTTAAGTTCTACCTGTTTGTGCTTGCATGTGTTTAAGTTTTCTCTGTTTGTGCGTGCCTGTGTTTAAATCCTCGCTGTTTGTGCCTACCTGTGTTTGAGTGCTCCCTGTTTGTGCCTGCCTGTGTTTGAGTGCTCTCTATTTGAACCTACCTGTGTTTGAGTGCTCTCTGTTTAAACCTGCCTGTGTTTGAGTGCTTTTTATTTGTGTGTGCCTGTGTTATAGTGTGCCATGTTTGAGTCCCTCTAGTTTTTGCCTGTTTGTGCCTTCCTGTGTTTGAATACCCCTTGTTGGTGCTTGCCTGTGTTAAAGTACTCCCTTTTTGAGCCTGAATCTGTTTAAGTGCTCCCTGTTTGTGCCTACCTGTGTTTAAGTCCACCCTGTATGTACCTGCGTGTTTTGGGTTTTCCCTCTTTGAGCCATTGTTTGAACCTGCCTGCGTTTGAGTGCTCCGTGTTTGTGTCTGCCTGTGTTATAGTGCCCCATGTTTGAGTGCCTCCTGTTTATGCCTGATTGTGTTTGAATGCCCCCTGTTGGTGTTTGCCTGTGTTAAAGTGTCCCTTTTTGTGCCTGTCTCTGTTTAAGTGCTCCCTGTTTGTGCCTGCCTGTGTTTAAGTCAACCCTATTTGTGCCTGCGTATATTGGGTTCTCCCTGTTTGAGTGCCTGCTTGTGTTTAAGTGCTCCTTGTTTCTGCTTGAATATTGTTTAAGTCCTACCTGTGTTTAAGTGCTCCTTGTTTGTGCCTGCTTGTGTTTGGGTGCTCCCTGTTGATAGAGTTCTTGTTGTTTGTTCCTGCCTGTGTTAAAGTGCTCCCTTTTTGTGCCTGTCTCTGTTTAAGTGCTCCCTATTTGTGCCTGAATGTGTTTAAGTCAACCCTATTTGTGCCTGTGTGTGTTGGGTTCTCCCTCTTTGAGTGCCTGCCTGTGTTTAAGTGCTCCTTGTTTCTGCTTGACTATTGTTTAAGTCCTACCTGTGTTTAAGTGCTCCTTGTTTGTGCCTGCCTGTGTTTGGGTGCTCCCTGTTGATAGAGTGCTCGTCGTTTGTTCCTGCCTGTGTTTGAGTTCTCCCTATTTTGCCCCTTTGTGTTTGAGTGCCCTCTGTTGGTACTTGCTTGTGTTTAAGTGGTCCCTTTTTGTGCCTATATCTGTTTAAGTGCTTGCATGTGGTTAAGTCCACACTCTTTGTGCCTGCCTGTGTCGGGTGCTTGCTGTGTTTGAGTGCCTGCCTGTGTTTAAATGCTCCCTTCTCTCTTTGTCCTCGTTGTTTGTGTCTGACTGTGTTTGGATGCTCCCTGTTGATTTATTGCTCATTGTTTATTAATGGCTGTGTTTGAGTGCTCTGTTTGTAACTGCCTGAGTTTGAGTGTTACCTGTTTGCGCCTGCTGTGTCTAAGTGCTCGCTGTTTGTGCCTGCCTGTGTTTAATTCCACCTTGCTTGTGCTTGCGTATGTTGGGTTCTCCCTATTTGAGTGCCTGCCTGTGTTTAAGTGCTCCCTGTTTCTGCCTGCTTATTGTTTAAGTCCTACCTGTGTTTAAGTGCTCCTTGTTTGTGCCTGACCGTGTTTGGGTGCTTCCTGTTGATTGAGTGCTCGTCGTTTTTCCTGCCTGTGTTTGAGTGCTCCCTGTTTTTGCATGTATGTGCTTCCTGTTTGTGCCTTCCTGTGTTTGAGTGCCCTTGGTTGGTGCTTGCCTATGTTAAAGTGCTCCTTTTTTGTGCCTGAATCTGTTTAAGTGCTCCCTGTTTGAGCTTGCATATGTTTAAATGTTCTCTATTTGTGCCAGCCTGTGTTTAAGTACTCCCTGTTAGTGCCTGCCTGTGTTTGAGTGCTCCCTTTTTGAGCCTGCCTGTGTTTGAGTGCTCCTTGTTTGTGTCTGCCTGTGTTATAGTGCCCCATGTTTGAGTGCCTCCTGTTTATGCCTGCTTGTGTTTGAATGCCCCCTGTTGGTGTTTGTCTGTGTTAAAGTGCTCCCTTTTTGTGCGTGCCTATGTTTAAATCAACTTTGTTTGTGCCTGCCTGTGTTTGAGTGCTCCCTGTTTGAGCCTTCCTGTGTTTGAGTGCTCCTTGTTTGTGTCTGCCTGTGTTATAGTGCCCCATGTTTGTGCCTGCCTCTGTTTGAGTGCCTCCTGTTGTTTGAGTGCTCCCTGTTTGTGTCTGCATGTGCTTGAGTGCCCCATATTTGTGCCTGCCTGTGTTTGAGTGCCTTCTGTTTGTGCCTGCCTGTGTTTGTGTCCTCCTTGTTTATGCGTTCCTGTGTTTGAGAGGCCCCTGTAGGTGTTTACCTGTTTTAAAGTGCTCCCTTTTTCTGCCTGAATCTGTTTAAGTTCTACCTGTTTGTGCTTGCATGTGTTTAAGTTTTCCCTGTTTGTGCCTGCCTGTGTTTAAATCCTCCCTGTTTGTGCCTGCCTGTGTTTGAGTGCTCCCTGTTTTTGCCTGCCTGTGTTTGAGTGCTCTCTGTTTGAACCTGCCTGTGTTTGAGTGCTCCTTATTTGTGTGTGCCTGTGTTATAGTGTGCCATGTTTGAGTCCCTCTTGTTTTTGCCTGTTTGTGCCTTCCTGTGTTTGAATACCCCTTGTTGGTGCTTGCCTGTGTTAAAGTACTCCCTTTTTGAGCCTGAATCTGTTTAAGTGCTCCCTGTTTGTGCCTGCCTGTGTTTAAGTCCACCCTGTATGTACCTGCGTGTTTTGGGTTTTCCCTCTTTGAGCCATTGTTTGAACCTGCCTGAGTTTGAGTGCTCCATGTTTGTGTCTGCCTGTGTTATAGTGCCCCATGTTTGAGTGCCTCCTGTTTATGCCTGATTGTGTTTGAATGCCCCCTTTTGGTGTTTGCCTGTGTTAAAGTGCTCACTTTTTGTGCCTGTCTCTGTTTAAGTGCTCCCTGTTTGTGCCTGCCTGTGTTTAAGTCAACCCTGTTTGTGCCTGCGTGTGTTGGGTTCTCCCTGTTTGAGTGCCTGCCTATGTTTAAGTGCTCCTTCTTTCTGCTTGACTATTGTTTAAGTCCTACCTGTGTTTAAGTGCTCCTTGTTTGTGCCTGCCTGTGTTTGGGTACTCTCTGTTGATAGAGTGCTCATTGTATGTTCCTGCATGTGTTTGAGTGCTCCCTATTTTGCCTATGTGTTTGAGTGGCCTCTGTTGCTACTTGCCTGTGTTTAAGTGCTCCCTTTTTGTGCCTAAATCTGTTTAAGTGCTTGCATGTGGTTAAGTCCACCCTGTTTGTGCCTGCCTGCGTTTAAGTGCTCCCTTCTCTCCTTGCCCTCGTTGTTTGTGTCTGACTGTGTTTGGATGCTCCCTGTTGATTTAGTGCTCCTTGTTTGTTAATGCCTGTGTTTGAGTGCCCTTTGTTGGTGCTTCCTGTGTTAAAGTGCTTCCTTTTTGTGCCTGAATCGGTTTAAGTGCTCCCTGTTTGAGCTTGTATGTGTTCCCTGTTTGTGCCAGCGTGTGTTTAAGTCCTCCCTGTGTTTGAGTGCTCCCTTTTCGAGCCTGCCTGTGTTTGAATGCTCCTTGTTTGTCTGCCTGTGTTATAATGCCCAATGTTTGAGTGCCTCCTGTTTATGCCTGCTTGTGTTTGAATGCCCCCTGTTGGTGTTTGCCTGTGTTGTGTCCCTTTTCGTGCCTGTCTCTGTTTAAGTGCTCCCTGTTTGTGCCTGCCTGTGTTTAAGTCAACCCTATTTGTGCCTGTGTGTGTTGGGTTCTCCCTCTTTGAATGCCTGCCTGTGTTTAAGTGCTCCTTGTTTCTGCTTGACTATTGTTTAAGTCCTACCTGTGTTTAAGTGCTCCTTGTTTGTGCCTGCCTGTGTTTGGGTGCTCCCTGTTGATAGAGTGCTCGTCGTTTGTTCCTGCCTGTGTTTGAGTGCTCCCTATTTTGCCCCTTTGTGTTTGAGTGCCCTCTGTTAGTACTTGCCTGTGTTTAAGTGGTCCCTTTTTGTGCCTATATCTGTTTAAGTGCTTGCATGTGGTTAAGTCCACACTGTTTGTGCCTGCCTGTGTCGGGTACTCGCTGTGTTTGAGTGCCTGCCTGTGTTTAAATGCTCCCTTCTCTCTTTGTCCTCGTTGTTTGTGTCTGACTGTGTTTGGATGCTCCCTGTTGATTTATTGTTCGTTGTTTATTAATGCCTGTGTTTGAGTGCTCTGTTTGTAACTGCCTGCGTTTGAGTGTTACCTGTTTGCGCCTGCTGTGTCTAAGTGCTCGCTGTTTGGGCCTGCCTGTGTTTAATTCCACCTTGTTTGTGCTTGCGTATGTTGGGTTCTCCCTATTTGAGTGCCTGCCTGTGTTTAAGTGCTCCCTGTTTCTGCCTGCTTATTGTTTAAGTCTTACCTGTGTTTAAGTGCTCCTTGTTTGTGCCTGACCGTGTTTGGGTGCTTCCTGTTGATTGAGTGCTTGTAGTTTGTTCCTGCCTGTGTTCGAGTGCTCCCTGTTTTTGCCTGTATGTGCTTCCTGTTTGAGCCTTCCTGTGTTTGAGTGCCCTCTGTTGGTGCTTGCCTTATTAAAGTGCTCCCTTTTTGTGCCTGAATCTGTTTAAGTGCTCCCTGTTTGAGCTTGCATATGTTTAAATGTTCTCTATTTGTGCCAGCCTGTGTTTAAGTCCTCCCTGTTAGTGCCTGCCTGTGTTTGAGTGCTCCCTTTTTGAGCCTGCCTGTGTTTGAGTGCTCCTTGTTTGTGTCTGACTATGTTATAGTGCCCCATGTTTGAGTGCCTCCTGTTTATGCCTGCTTGTGTTTGAATGCCCCCTGTTGGTGTTTGTCTGTGTTAAAGTGCTCCCTTTTTGTGCGTGCCTATGTTTAAATCAACTTTGTTTGTGCCTGCCTGTGTTTGAGTGCTCCCTGTTTGAGCCTTCCTGTGTTTGAGTGCTCCTTGTTTGTGTCTGCCTGTGTTATAGTGCCCCATGTTTGTGCCTGCCTCTGTTTGAGTGCCTCCTGTTGTTTGAGTGCTCCCTGTTTGTGTCTGCCTGTGCTTGAGTGCCCCATATTTATGCCTGCCTGTGTTTGAGTGCCTTCTGTTTGTGTCTGCCTGTGTTTGTGTCCTCCTTGTTTATGCGTTCCTGTGTTTGAGTGGCCCCTGTAGGTGTTTACCTGTTTTAAAGTGCTCCCTTTTTCTGCCTGAATCTGTTTAAGTTCTACCTGTTTGTGCTTGCATGTGTTTAAGTTTTCCCTGTTTGTGCCTGCCTGTGTTTAAATCCTCCCTGTTTGTGCCTGCCTGTGTTTGAGTGCTCCCTGTTTGTGCCTGCCTGTGTTTGAGTGCTCTCTGTTTGAACCTGCCTGTGTTTGAGTGCTCCTTATTTGTGTGTGCATGTGTTATAGTGTGCCATGTTTGAGTCCCTCTTGTTTTTGCCTGTTTGTGCCTTCCTGTGTTTGAATACCCCTTGTTGGTGCTTGCCTGTGTTAAAGTACTCCCTTTTTGAGCCTGAATCTGTTTAAGTGCTCCCTGTTTGTGCCTGCCTGTGTTTAAGTCCACCCTGTATGTACCTGCGTGTTTTGGGTTTTCCCTCTTCGAGCCATTGTTTGAACCTGCCTGCGTTTGAGTGCTCCGTGTTTGTGTCTGCCTGTGTTATAGTGCCCCATGTTTGAGTGCCTCCTGTTTATGCCTGATTGTGTTTGAATGCCCCCTTTTGGTGTTTGCCTGTGTTAAAGTGCTCCCTTTTTGTGCCTGTCTCTGTTTAAGTGCTCCCTGTTTGTGCCTGCCTGTGTTTAAGTCAACCCTGTTTGTGCCTGCGTGTGTTGGGTTCTCCCTGTTTGAGTGCCTGCCTATGTTTAAGTGCTCCTTCTTTCTGCTTGACTATTGTTTAAGTCCTACCTGTGTTTAAGTGCTCCTTGTTTGTGCCTGCCTGTGTTTGTGTACTCTCTGTTGATAGAGTGCTCATTGTTTGTTCCTGCATGTGTTTGAGTGCTCCCTATTTTGCCTATGTGTTTGAGTGGCCTCTGTTGGTACTTGCCTGTGTTTAAGTGCTCCCTTTTTGTGCCTAAATCTGTTTAAGTGCTTGCATGTGGTTAAGTCCACCCTGTTTGTGCCTGCCTGTGTTTAAGTGCTCCCTTCTTTCCTTGCCCTCGTTGTTTGTGTCTGACTGTGTTTGGATGCTCCCTGTTGATTTAGTGCTCCTTGTTTGTTAATGCCTGTGTTTGAGTGCCCTTTGTTGGTGCTTCCTGTGTTAAAGTGCTCCCTTTTTGTGCCTGAATGGGTTTAAGTGCTCCCTGTTTGAGCTTGTATGTGTTCCCTGTTTGTGCCAGCGTGTGTTTAAGTCCTCCCTGTGTTTGAGTGCTCCCTTTTCGAGCCTGCCTGTGTTTGAATGCTCCTTGTTTGTCTGCCTGTGTTATAATGCCCAATGTTTGAGTGCCTCCTGTTTATGCCTGCTTGTGTTTGAATGCCCCCTGTTGGTGTTTGCCTGTGTTGTGTCCCTTTTTGTGCCTGTCTCTGTTTAAGTGCTCCCTGTTTGTGCCTGCCTGTGTTTAAGTCAACCATATTTGTGCCTGTGTGTGTTGGGTTCTCCCTCTTTGAATGCCTGCCTGTGTTTAAGTGCTCCTTGTTTCTGCTTGACTATTGTTTAAGTCCTACCTGTGTTTAAGTGCTCCTTGTTTGTGCCTGCCTGTGTTTGGGTGCTCCCTGTTGATAGAGTGCTCGTCGTTTGTTCCTGCCTGTGTTTGAGTGCTCCCTATTTTGCCCCTTTGTGTTTGAGTGCCCTCTGTTAGTACTTGCCTGTGTTTAAGTGGTCCCTTTTTGTGCCTATATCTGTTTAAGTGCTTGCATGTGGTTAAGTCCACACTGTTTGTGCCTGCCTGTGTCGGGTACTCGCTGTGTTTGAGTGCCTGCCTGTGTTTAAATGCTCCCTTCTCTCTTTGTCCTCGTTGTTTGTGTCTGACTGTGTTTGGATGCTCCCTGTTGATTTATTGTTCGTTGTTTATTAATGCCTGTGTTTGAGTGCTCTGTTTGTAACTGCCTGCGTTTGAGTGTTACCTGTTTGCGCCTGCTGTGTCTAAGTGCTCGCTGTTTGGGCCTGCCTGTGTTTAATTCCACCTTGTTTGTGCTTGCGTATGTTGGGTTCTCCCTATTTGAGTGCCTGCCTGTGTTTAAGTGCTCCCTGTTTCTGCCTGCTTATTGTTTAAGTCTTACCTGTGTTTAAGTGCTCCTTGTTTGTGCCTGACCGTGTTTGGGTGCTTCCTGTTGATTGAGTGCTCGTCGTTTGTTCCTGCCTGTGTTTGAGTGCTCCTTGTTTTTGCCTGTATGTGCTTCCTGTTTGAGCCTTCCTGTGTTTGAGTGCCCTCTGTTGGTGCTTGCCTATTAAAGTGCTCCCTTTTTGTGCCTGAATCTGTTTAAGTGCTCCCTGTTTGAGCTTGCATATGTTTAAATGTTCTCTATTTGTGCCAGCCTGTGTTTAAGTCCTCCCTGTTAGTGCCTGCCTGTGTTTGAGTGCTCCCTTTTTGAGCCTGCCTGTGTTTGAGTGCTCCTTGTTTGTGTCTGACTATGTTATAGTGCCCCATGTTTGAGTGCCTCCTGTTTATGCCTGCTTGTGTTTGAATGCCCCCTGTTGGTGTTTGTCTGTGTTAAAGTGCTCCCTTTTTGTGCGTGCCTATGTTTAAATCAACTTTGTTTGTGCCTGCCTGTGTTTGAGTGCTCCCTGTTTGAGCCTTCCTGTGTTTGAGTGCTCCTTGTTTGTGTCTGCCTGTGTTATAGTGCCCTATGTTTGTGCCTGCCTCTGTTTGAGTGCCTCCTGTTGTTTGAGTGCTCCCTGATTGTGTCTGCCTTTATTTGAGTGCCCCATATTTGTGCCTACCTGTGTTTGAGTGCCTTCTGTTTGTGCCTGCCTATGTTTGTGTCCTCCTTGTTTATGCGTTCCTGTGTTTGAGTGGCCCCTGTAGGTGTTTACCTGTTTTAAAGTGCTCCCTTTTTCTGCCTGAATCTGTTTAAGTGCTACCTGTTTGTGCCTGAATGTGTTTAAGTCAACCCTATTTTTTGCCTGCGTGTGTTGAGTTCCCCTGTTTGAGTGCCTGCCTGTGTTTAAGTGCTCCTTGTTTCTGCTTGACTATTGTTTATGTCCTACCTGTGTTTAAGTGCTCCTTGTTTGTGCCTGCCTGTGTTTGGGTGCTCCCTGTTGATAGAGTGCTCGTTGTTTGTTCCTGCCTGTGTTTGAGTGCTCCCTATTTTGCCTGTGTGTGTTTGAGTACCAACATGCCTGTGTTTAAGTGTTCCCTTTTTGTGCCTAAATCTGTTTAAGTGCTTGCATGTGGTTAAGTCCACCCTGTTTGTGCCTGCCTGTGTCGGGTGCTCGCTGTGTTTGAGTGCTCCCTTTTTGAGCCTGCCTGTGTTTGAGTGCTCCTTGTTTGTGTCTGCCTGTGTTATAGTGCCCCATGTTTGAGTGCCTCCTGTTTATGCCTGCTTGTGTTTGAATGCCCCCTTTTGGTGTTTGCCTGTGTTAAAGTGCTCCCTTTTTGTGCCTGTCTCTGTTTAAGTGCTGCCTGTATTTAAGTCGACCCTGTTTGTGCCTACGTGTGTTGGGATCTCCCTGTTTGAGTGCCTGCCTATGCTTAAGTGCTCCTTGTTTCTGCTTGACTATTGTTTAAGTCCTACCTGTGTTTAAGTGCTCCTTGTTTGTGCCTGCCTGTGTTTGGGTGCTCCCTGTTGATAGAGTGCTCGTTGTTTGTTCCTGCCTGTGTTTGAGTGCTCCCTATTTTGCCCCTTTGTGTTTGAGTGCCCTCTGTTAGTACTTGCCTGTGTTTAAGTGGTCCCTTTTTATGCCTATATCTGTTTAAGTGCTTGCATGTGGTTAAGTCCACACTGTTTGTGCCTTCCTGTGTCGGGTGCTCGCTGTGTTTGAGTGCCTGTCTGTGTTTAAGTGCTCCCTTTTCTCCTTGTCCTCGTTGTTTGTGTCTGACTGTGTTTGGATGCTTCTTGTTGATTTAGTGCTAGTTGTTTGTTAATGCCTGTGTTTGAGTGCTCTCTGTTTGTAACAGCCTGCGTTTGAGTGTTACCTGTTTGCGCTTACCTGTGTCTAAGTGATCGCTGTTTGGGCCTGCCTGTGTTTAATTCCACCTTATTTGTGCTTGCGTATGTTGGGTTCTCCCTATTTGAGTGCCTGCCTGTGTTTAAGTGCTCCCTGTTTATGCCTGGTTATTGTTTAAGTCCTACCTGTGTTTAAGTGCTCCCTGTTTGTGCCTGCCTGTGTTTGAGTGCTCCCTGTTTGAACCTGCCTGTGTTTGAGTGCTCCATATTTGTGTGTGTCTGTGTTATAGTGTCCCATGTTTGAGTCCCTCTTGTTTTTGCCTGTTTGTGCCTTCCTGTGTTTGAATGCCCCTTGTTGGTGCTTGCCTGTGTTAAAGTACTCCATTTTTGAGCCTGAATCTGTTTAAGTGCTCCCTATTTGTGCCTGCCTGTGTTTAAGTCGACCCTGTTTGTACCTGCGTGTGTTGGGTTATCCCTGTTTGAGCCCTTGTTTGAACCTGCCTGCGTTTGAGTGCTCCGTGTTTGTGTCTGCCTCTGTTATAGTGCCCCATGTTTGAGTGCCTCCTGTTTATGACTGCTTGTGTTTGAAAACCCCCTGTTGGTGTTTGCCTGTGTTAAAGTGCTCTCTTTTTGTGCCTGTCTCTGTTTAAGTGCTACCTGTTTGTGCCTGAATGTGTTTAAGTCAACCCTATTTGTGCCTGCGTGTGTTGAGTTCCCCTGTTTGAGTCCCTGCCTGTGTTTAAGTGCTCCTTGTTTGTGCCTGCCTGTGTTTGGGGGCTCCCTTTTGATAGAGTGCTCGTTGTTTGTTCCTGCCTGTGTTTGAGTGCTCCCTATTTTACCTGTGTGTGTTTGAGTACCAATATGCCTGTGTTTAAGTGTGCCCTTTTTGTGCCTAAATCTCTTTAAGTGCTTGCATGTGGTTAAGTCCACCCTGTTTGTGCCTGCCTGTGTCGGGTGTTCGCTGTGTTTGAGTGCTCCCTTTTTGAGCCTGCCTGTGTTTGAGTGCTCCTTGTTTGTGTCTGCCTGTGTTATAGTGCCCCATGTTTGAGTGCCTCCTGTTTATGCCTGCTTGTGTTTGAATGCCCCCTGTTGGTGTTTGCCTGTGTTAAAGTGCTCCCTTTTTGTGCCTGTCTCTGTTTAAGTGCTCCCTGTATTTAAGTCAACCCTGTTTGTGCCTGCGTGTGTTGGGTTCTCCCTGTTTCAGTGCCTGCCTATGCTTAAGTGCTCCTTGTTTCTGCTTTACTATTGTTTAAGTCCTACCTGTGTTTAAGTGCTCCTTGTTTGTGCCTGCCTGTGTTTGGGTTCTCCCTGTTGATAGAGTGCTCATTGTTTGTTCCTGCCTGTATTTGAGTGCTCCCTATTTTGCCTATGTGTTTGAGTGCCCTCTGTTGGTATTTGCCTGAGTTTAAGTGTTCCCTTTTTGTGGTAAAATCTGTTTAAGTGCTTGCATGTGGTTAAGTCCACCCTGTTTGTGCCTGCCTGTGTTTAAGTGCTCCCTTCTCTCCTTGCCCTCGTTGTTTGTGACTGAGTGTGTTTGATGCTCTCTTTTGATTGAGTGCTCGTCGTTCGTTCCTGCCTGTGTTTGAGTGCTCCCAGTTTTTGCCTGTATGTGCTTCCTGTTTGTGCCTTCCTGTGTTTGAGTGCCCTCTGTTGGTGCTTGCCTGTGTTAAAGTGCTCCCTTTTTGTGCCTGAATCTGTTTAAGTGCTCCCTATTTGAGCTTGCATATGTTTAAATGTTCCCTATTTGTGCCAGCCTGTGTTTAAGTCCTCCCTGTTAGTGCCTGCCTGTGTTTGAGTGCTCCCTTTTTGAGCATGCCTGTGTTTGAGTGCTCCTTGTTTGTGTCTGCCTGTGTTATAGTGCCCCATGTTTGAGTGCCTCCTGTTTATGCCTGCTTTTGTTTGAATGCCCCCTGTTGGTGTTTGTCTGTGTTAAAGTGCTCCCTTTTTGTGCGTGCCTATGTTTAAATCAACTTTGTTTGTGCCTGCCTGTGTTTGAGTGCTCCCTGTTTGAGCCTTCCTGTGTTTGAGTGCTCCTTGTTTGTGTCTGCCTGTGTTATAGTGCCCCATGTTTGTACCTGCCTCTGTTTGAGTGCCTCCTGTTGTTTGAGTGCTCCCTGTTTGTGTCTGTCTGTGCTTGAGTGCCCCATATTTGTGCCTGCCTGTGTTTGAGTGCCTTCTGTTTGTGCCTGCCTGTGTTTGTGTCCTCCTTGTTTGTGCGTTCCTGTGTTTGAGTGGCCCCTGTAGGTGTTTACCTGTTTTAAAGTGCTCCCTTTTTCTGCCTGAATCTGTTTAAGTGCTACCTGTTTGTGCTTGCATGTGTTTAAGTTTTCCCTGTTTGTGCCTGCCTGTGTTTAAATCCTCCCTGTTTGTGCCTACCAGTGTTTGAGTGCTCCTTTTTTTTGCCTGTCTCTGTTTAAGTGCTACCTGTTTGTGCCTGAATGTGTTTAAGTCAACCCTATTTGTGCCTGCGTGTGTTGGGTTCCCCTGTTTGAGTGCCTGCCTGTGTTTAAGTGCTCCTTGTTTCATCTTGACTATTGTTTAAGTCCTACCTGTGTTTAAGTGCTCTTTGTTTGTGCCTGCCTGTGTTTAGATGCTCCCTGTTGATAGAGTGCTCGTTGTTTGTTCCTGCCTGTGTTTGAGTGCTCCCTATTTTGCCTATGTGTTTGAGTGCCCTCTGTTGGTATTTGCCTGTGTTTAAGTGTTCCCTTTTTGTGGTAAAATCTGTTTAAGTGTTTGCATGTGGTTAAGTCCACCCTGTTTGTGCCTGCCTGTGTTTAAGTGCTCCCTTTTCCTTGCCCTGTTGTTTGTGTCTGAGTGTGTTTTCTCTCTGTTGATTGAGTGCTACCTCGTTTGTTCCTGCCTGTGTTTAAGTGCTCCCTGTTTTTGCCTGGTATGTTGGGTTCCCTGTTTGAGTGCCTTCCTGTGTTTAAGTGCTCTATGTTGGTGCTTGCCTATGTTAAAGTGCTCCCTTTTTGTGCCTGAATCTGTTTAAGTGCTCCCTATTTGAGCTTGCATGTGTTTAAGTGTTCCCTCTTTGTGTCAGCCTGTTTTTAAGTCCTCCCTGTTAGTGCCTGCCTGTGTTTGAGTGCTCCCTTTTTGAGCTTGCCTGTGTTTGAGTGCTCCTTGTTTGTGTCTGCCTGTGTTATAGTGCCCCATGTTTGAGTGCCTCCTGTTTATGCCTGCTTGTGTTTGAATGCCCCCTGTTGGTGTTTGTCAGTGTTAAAGTGCTCCCTTTTTGTGCGTGCCTATGTTTAAATCAACTTTGTTTGTGCCTGCCTGTGTTTGAGTGCTCCCTGTTTGAGTCTTCTTGTGTTTGAGTGCTCCTTGTTTGTGTCTGCCTGTGTTATAGTGCCCCATGTTTGTGCCTGCCTCTGTTTGAGTGCCTCCTGTTGTTTGAGTGCTCCCTGTTTGTGTCTGCCTGTGCTTGAGTGCCCCATATTTATGCCTGCCTGTGTTCGAGTGCCTTCTGTTTGTGCCTGCCTGTGTTTGTGTCCTCCTTGTTTGTGCGTTCCTGTATTTCTGTGGCCCCTGTAGGTGTTTACCTGTTTTAAAGTGCTCCCTTTTTCTGCCTGAATCTGTTTAAGTGCTACCTGTTTGTGCTTGCATGTGTTTAAGTTTTCCCTGTTTGTGCCTGCCTGTGTTTAAATGCTCCCTGTTTGTTTTTGCCAGTGTTTGAGTGCTCCTTTTTTTTGCCTGTCTCTGTTTAAATGCTACCTGTTTGTGCCTGAATGTGTTTAAGTCAACCCTATTTGTGCCTGCGTGTGTTGGGTTCGCCTGTTTGAGTGCCTGCCTGTGTTTAAGTGCTCCTTGTTTCTGCTTGACTATTGTTTAAGTCCTACCTGTGTTTAAGTGCTCCTTGTTTGTGGCTGCCTGTATTTGGGTGCTCCCTGTTGATAGAGTGCTCGTTGTTGTTCCTGCCTGTGTTTGAGTGCTCCCTATTTTGTCTGTGTGTGTTTGAGTGCCCTCTGTTGGTACTTGCCTGTATTTAAATGTTCCCTTTTTGTGCCTAAATCTGTTTAAGTGCTTGCATGTGGTTAAGTCCACACTGTTTGTGCCTTCCTGTGTCGGGTGCTCGCTGTGTTTGAGTGCCTGCCTGTGTTTAAGTGCTCCCTTCTCTCCTTGTCCTCGTTGTTTGTGTCTGACTGTGTTTGGATGCTTCTTGTTGATTTAGTGCTAGTTGTTTGTTAATGCCTGTGTTTGAGTGCTCTCTGTTTGTAACTGCCTGCGTTTGAGTGTTACCTGTTTGCGCTTACCTGTGTCTAAGTGCTCGCTGTTTGGGCCTGCCTGTGTTTAATTCCACCTTGTTTGTGCTTGCGTATGTTGGGTTCTCCCTATTTGAGTGCCTGCCTGTGTTTAAGTGCTCCCTGTTTCTGCCTGCTTATTGTTTAAGTCCTACCTGTGTTTAAGTGCTCCTTGTTTGTGCCTGACCGTGTTTGGGTGCTTCCTGTTGATTGAGTGCTCGTCGTTTGTTCCTGCCTGTATTTGAGTGCTCCCTGTTTTTGCCTGAATCTGTTTAAGTGCTCCCTGTTTGAGCCTGCATGTGTTTAAGTGTTCCCTGTTTGTGCCCAGCCTGTGTTTAAGTCCTCCCTGTTAGTGCCTGCCTGTGTTTGAGTTCTCCCTTTTTGAGCCTGCCTGTGTTTGAGTGCTCCTTGTTTGTGTCTGCCTGTGTTATAGTGCCCCATGTTTGAGTGCCTTCTGTTTATACCTGCTTGTTTTTGAATGCCCCCTGTTGGTGCTTGTCTGTGTTAAAGTGCTCCCTTTTTGCGCCTGCCTGTGTTTAAATCAACCCTATTTGTGCCTGCCTGTGTTTGAGTGCTCCCTGATTGAGCCTTCCTGTGTTTGAGTGCTCTCTGATTGAGCCTTCCTGTGTTTGAGTGCTCCTAGTTTGTGTCTGACTGTGTTATAGTGCCCCATGTTTGTGAGTGCCTCTGTTTGAGTGCCTCCTGTTTGTGTCTGTCTGTGCTTGAATGCCCCATATTTGTGCCTGCCTATGTTTGAGTGCCTTCTGTTTGTGCCTGCCTGTGTTTGTGTCCTCCTTGTTTGTGCGTTCCTGTGTTTATGTGGCCCCTGTAGGTGTTTACCTGTTTTAAAGTGATCCCTTTTTCTGCCTGAATCTGTTTAAGTGCTACCTGTTTGTGCTTGCATGTGTTTAAGTTTTCCCTGTTTGTGCCGGCCTGTGTTTAAATCCTCCCTGTTTGTGCCTGCCTGTGTTTGAGTGCTCCCTGTTTGTGCCTTCCTGTGTTTGAATGCCCCTTGTTGATGCTTGCCTGTGTTAAAGTACTCCATTTTTGAGCCTGAATCTGTTTAAGTGCTCCCTGTTTGTGCCTGCCTGTGTTTAAGTCCACCCTGTTTGTACCTGCGTGTGTTGGGTTATCCCTGTTTGAGCCCTTGTTTGAACCTGCCTGCGTTTGAGTGCTCCGTGTTTGTGTCTGCCTCTGTTATAGTGCCCCATGTTTGAGTGCCTCCTGTTTATGCCTGCTTGTGTTTGAATGCCCCCTGTTGGTGTTTGCCTGTGTTAAAGTGCTCTCTTTTTGTGCCTGTCTCTGTTTAAGTGCTACCTGTTTGTGCCTGAATGTATTTAAGTCAACCCTATTTGTGCCTGCGTGTGTTGAGTTCCCCTGTTTGAGTGCCTGCCTGTGTTTAAGTGCTCCTTGTTTCTGCTTGACTATTGTTTAAGTCCTACCTGTGTTTAAGTGCTCCTTGTTTGTGCCTGTCTGTATTTGCGTGCTCCCTGTTGATAGAGTGCTCATTGTTGTTCCTGCCTGTGTTTGAGTGCTCCCTATTTTGCCTGTGTGTGTTTGAGTACCAACATGCCTGTGTTTAAGTGTTCCCTTTTTGTGCCTAAATCTGTTTAAGTGCTTGCATGTGGTTAAGTCCACCCTGTTTGTGCCTGCCTGTGTCGGGTGCTCGCTGTGTTTGAGTGCTCCCTTTTTGAGCCTGCCTGTGTTTGAGTGCTCCTTGTTTGTGTCTGCCTGTGTTATAGTGCCCCATGTTTATGCCTGCTTGTGTTTGAATGCCCCCTGTTGGTGTTTGCCTGTGTTAAAGTGCTCTCTTTTTGTGCCTGTCTCTGTTTAAGTGCTACCTGTTTGTGCCTGAATGTATTTAAGTCAACCCTATTTGTGCCTGCGTGTGTTGAGTTCCCCTGTTTGAGTGCCTGCCTATGCTTAAGTGCTCCTTGTTTCTGCTTGACTATTGTTTAAGTCCTACCTGTGTTTAAGTGCTCCTTGTTTGTGCCTGTCTGTATTTGCGTGCTCCCTGTTGATAGAGTGCTCATTGTTTGTTCCTGCCTGTGTTTGAGTGCTCCCTATTTTGCCTACGTGTTTGAGTGCCCTCTGTTGGTATTTGCCTGTGTTTAAGTGTTCCCTTTTTGTGGTAAAATCTGTTTAAGTG